>JASPKZ010007676.1:0-37500 GCA_030220185.1 Diploptera punctata | reverse complement strand
GTCAAAGTTCTTCCATCCATTGCACAGGAAATGTTTTATTTTACAAAAGGCCAAAAAGTTAGAACCCTAATGTATATATGTTATAATTAAATGTTTAACATTGAGCAATGCAAGCTTAATATGGTATGATAAGAAAAATAAATGCCTTGACGGGATTCGAATCACGAACTCTGAGTATATATATATATATATATATATATATGGGTAAATTATAGTATTTACTTTTCTCATGCAATTGCATCATAGCGAAAATTAAAATTAATAATTATTTCTTGTCAATTCTTATTAAAACATGTCATCACTTGATACAAAGATAAAGAACACATTATATATATATACACACACACCGTATGGGGATTAGGGTACTCCCAATTGCAAGTATTTTAACCAAGCTAAATTAGTTACCCTTATTTATCCATAGATGTCGACGAGTGGTATGGGGTCCACGTATTGCCTCAAAGAGACACCTAGTGGGTAACTAATGTATTAATTGGATGGGTAACGGTTGGTAAATTTTGCACAGAGGCCTCTTTATTCAGACTTGCGGCCCTTTAACGAGCCTGAAAATCTTCAGACTCGGGACCCACGGTTTAAATTCCTTCTCGGAGGACTTGATCCTTAGATTTTTCCATCCTAAAAATCCATCGACTCCAGCCTCTTGGAAGTAAGGATTAGGGACAGAACAACTGGACGGCGTTATGCATCAACCGGCCATGCGCCATTATGTAAGTTTCTTGAAAAATACAATTAAAGTTTAAGTCAGTCTTCATTATTTATTGTAACGCCAAATTAACAATAATGGATATTGCAAGTTATTTTCCTTGTTTGACAGTTATCATCATCATCATCATCATCATCATCCAGGGATTAAGCCTGTTGGCTCGTTCCTGTTTCATGAAAGCTAGAATTGTTAAAATTGTTCAGACAATCTTCTGTGTGGGCGTCCAACATTTTTCCTTCCGTGCAGTTTATAATTTAGCAATCATTTTGGAAATCTTTCTTCTGGCATTCTATCAATATATTCTTTCCAGGCGTTCCTATATTTAATTATTCGGTCTGTAAGTTTGAAAATATTTAGTTCCTTTCTTATATCTTCAATTCTTTTCTTATCCAACAGAGAATATCCTGCTATATTTCTTAAAAATCTTATCTCAGCTGATTTTAATCTTTGTTCTTGTCTTTTAGTGATCGTCCAACATCCTGATCCATACATCAACACAGGAAGAGCCACCACTTTATAAAATTTTGTTTAATTTCTTGTGCTTTTAAGGGTTATAATAATAATAATAATAATAATAATAATAATAATAGCTTTATTTTACCTGGCAGAGTTAAGGCCTTAAGGCCTTGTCTACCACTCAACCAGGTTTAAAAAAAATACAAACAAAAAATAGTCTTAAATCTAAATTACAATATATATATATAAACGATTACAAGTTATGAATACAATACAATTAATATTTATAATGTATTTTGATTTACTCTAAATTTAACGAATTAAATATATAATATGTACAATATATATAAAAAAAACGAGGAAAAGATTAATGACATAGTATAAAATTAAATAAATAGAGAAAAATTAATTATTAGACAACAGGTAACTGTATAAGCGTGACTTAAAGGTACCAAGTGTGCGGCAACCCCTGATATCTTGAGGAAGGAGATTCCAGGAGCGGGCAGAGGCTACTGTGAAGGAAGTAGAATAGGAGGAAGTGCTATGAAGAGGAATTGTTAGCAGACTGCTATCTTGTGATCTAGTGTCAATATTGTGGTAAGAGGATAACTTCTCAAATCTGGACGCCAGGTAAGTAGGGATGTAGGAATTCAGAAGCTTGAAAAGTAGTGAAAGAGAGTGCAATTTACGTCTGTCAGTAAGACGGAGCCAAGAGAGGTTATTAAAGTGTTCGGAAATATGGTCATAACGGCGGATATTGAAAATGAATCGAACGCAAGCATTATGAACACGCTGCAGTCTCTGCGACAAGTCATAGTTTAGATCATTATATATAATGTCACAATAATCGAAGTGTGGTAACACAAGATTCTGCACAAGGATTTGTTTTAACGAAACTGGGAGAAAATTCTTTAAACGTCTAAGATAATGTAAGATGGAGAAAGTCTTTTTACATATGTGTTTCACTTGTGTTTGCCAGGTTAAATTTGCGTCTAGATGTAGTCCAAGATCTATTACTGAAGAAGAATAAGGGATAATTATATTATTTATAGTAATGTTTGGAAGTGTAGATATGTCAAAGGTTGTAAGCAGTCTTTGTTGTCCCATTAGAATTACTTGTGACTTGTTAGGATTTAGATTTAGACCGATACTTGAAGACCAGTTAAAGATGGATATGAGATCGTCATTCATTTTTGTCAAGCTGTTATAGAGAGAATGAGGAGGTGAATGTAGGTAAATTTGGAGATCATCAGCGTAGAGGTGATAACGGCAGTGCTTTAGTACAGTTGGCAAGTCATTTATGTAGATTGAGAAAAGAAGAGGTCCGAGAACACTGCCCTGGGGGACTCCAGCCGGCACGTTGCGCCAAGACGAAGATCTAGAGTTTAATGAAACGTATTGTTGACGACCGTGCAGGTATGAGTCGAACCAGGATACAGCGCTGTCAGACAAGTGTAGGTGCTTGAGCTTTATCATAAGTAAGTCGTGGTCTACTGTGTCAAAAGCTTTGCTGAAGTCAAGTAAGGTTAAAGGAGTCAATTGACGTCTGTCCACGGCTTCACGAATATCTTCAGTAATTTTTAGCAAAGCTGTGGTTGTGCTATGACCATATCTAAAGCCGGATTGATAAGGATCAAGGAGGTGATTTTCTTGGAGATATTCAGTCATTTGCTTATGTACAATATGTTCCAGGGCTTTAGATAATGTCGGAAGGATGCTAATCGGTCGGTAGTCATTACAGTTAGTAGGTGTACTTATTTTTGGTATAGGCCGAACTCTAGACTGTTTCCATACAGTAGGGAAGATAGAAGTTATAAGGGAAGCATTAAAAATATGAGTCACTGTGGGTAGTATAATGTCAATGATTTTATTTAGCATTAAAATGCTGATGTTATCTGTTCCTTGTGCATTGGATTTAATCCGCTTGAGTGCTTTTTTAACGTCTATAGGCGAAATGTCGTTAAAGTAAAATTTATCTCTTCCTATATGGGGGGATGGGGATAAGTCTTTAAGAATGTCTATTTTAGTCTTGTTGTCTGGAGGTGTCATGGGTATTGAGGTAAAATGTTCATTTAAGTCATCTACAGAAATGTCTATAGAGTCAGTTGAGGGATTCAACTGTCTAAGTCCCATTGCACGGAGATTTCGCCAAGTGTCCCGTGCACTTATTTCAGGTCCGATTATACTGTGGGCGTGTCGTAGTTTGGCATTGCGTATAGTTTGTGTAGTTGTGTTTCTAAGTTGTTTGTACAGTTGCCAGTTCTCGTCATTTTTATGTCGTCTGTATGTTCGGTATGCTTTGTCTCGTTTTGACATAAGTTCACGTATTGAGTCATTCATCCAGGGAGCAGGGGAGCGGGAAAATCGTCGGGTTTTTACTGGTGCATGTCTGTCATATAGTTGTAATATCAGTGTATTAAATGTGTCTACTTTTTCATCAACTGATCTAAGATTCCATATTGTGTACCAAGGTAGTTCTAAAGCGTCTGATTTTAGTTTAGTATCGTCTATGTTTTGTAAATTTCTGTACGTAATCAATTTAGAGCGTCTTTTAGGACATTGGAGTGAGTATTCTACGAATACAATGTCATGAGCAGATATGCCGGGAGCAGGAATTTGTCCATATGACAGTACTTTCTGTGGATGTGTAGTCACTATTAAGTCCAGTAGAGTGTCGGTATTAGCAGTATGATGTGTGGCAGAGAGAGGAACAATTGTCATATTTAAGCTTTGGAACATATTTTTAAGTTGTATGGCTGGTGAGTCAGTCTGAAGAAGATTTGTATTAAAATCGCCTGCGACAATAACGTGTTCATAATGAGGCAATGAATCGTTCAGAGCGTTTTCTAGATCCGAAAGGTGCCCAATTTTTGGAGGTTTGTATACAATGCATAAGAGACATTTTTTTAGACTGGCTTGAATTTCTACGAATAAGAACTCGGGGCGAGCGGAATATACAGAAGGGGACTTGTGGACAATTCTTGGATTAAGCTCATTTGATATAAAGGCACAAACTCCTCCACCTCTTTTATCTATTCTGTCATTTCTGAGCAATGTATATCCGTCTAGGTGAACAAGGGACGAAGGTATGGATGGGGTGAGCCAGGTTTTCCGAAATTAAAATGGCGCTCAGTCCAAGAGATGAAAATATGGTTTCAAACTCATCAAAGTGGGACAGAATGCTTTGTGAATTTACGTGAGCGATTTTAAGTGATGATTTATCAATAGAAAATGCATTCCTAAGTAGACTGGTAGTATTTGTTGTTGGAGGGGATGGTAGGGATTGAGGAATGTTGCTACCTGCGTTAAAAGCTGTCTGCACAATAAGAGGGTGATTGGAGAAGGTGAGTGAGTCAGAGGTTGCAAATAATTCATCATTTGTCAGCTCAATGTTGCCAATAGCAGAAAGTAAAAATAAACTATGTACTGTAATAACTCTAATAAAATTAAAATAATTTAGCTAAACAAATAACTTAAAAAATGAAAATAAAACAAGTAAGTTGTCCTAAATAAAAAATAATAAACTTAAAACTTACCTAAATTAGAAATAAATTAACAATATAATTGTTAGCAAAGAAAAGACAAATAAAGTAAACATATTTTACACTCAGGTCCTATCTAGTTGATATCCGTAGAAGATCTAATTTTGCGTTTTTCGCCATTTACTTTAGCTATGACGGCACCGTCCATTGTCCATACATTTTGAATACCGTATTTTTGTATACTCTCTTGTAGCAGGCGATAGCGACACTTCGTTAGGTCCTCGCGAACAGTGACCCCACTTCCTTTCAACTTTTTCTTGCTTAGAAAAACTTCACTGCGCTTGCGGTAACTAACAAATTTCACTATTATAGCCCGCGGTCTTTCAGCATTACTAACACCAACACGGTGACTTCTGTCAATGTCTGTCACTGATAGATCGACACCGATTTTTTTGGCCACCTCGATGGCTTTCTGGTCAGTGTCCTCTCCGGCCTCTTCTTTTACACCAAAAATCCTGAGGCATTGACGTCTCTGGTATTGTTCTAAGTCGTCTATTTTATTTTCCAACACCTCAATCTTTCTGTCTTTTTCATCGAGGGTCTTTTTCAGATCCTCAATTACTTTAGTGTTGTCCTGGATGGTCTTCTGCAGTTCTGCCACTACCTGGTCCCGCAACATGGACACAAACACCTGCAGAGTGCCGGGATCCTGTAGCGCCTCTTTCACCACACGTTTCACAGCTTCCTCCGTAGAACTTGTCGAATCATTGTTAGAATTACGTGTGTTTTTACCCATGTTGTTAAATGTACACACTTTTGACACTAACTAATATAAATTTAAACTTAATCTCACTACGAATATACAACTTTAGCTATGAAATAACGAAGGCACCTGCTGAAAAATAACTTAAAACCTGGAGCGTAACTTGTGCGTGTTAGTAGCTAGCCGCCATGACAGTATAATAATCGATGGCATCAAAATCTTTTTTTTTAATATGACGCTTAGCCCGTTGATGTATAATATCGCCCAACTAGCCCCACGGCGGTCTACATTTACTTACTTACATAGTCACTGGCACTCTCGAACCCGTAGGTTCATGGCCGCGAGGACATAAGCTATTCCATACATCCCTATCCTGAGCTAATGCTTTCCAATCATTCCCTGTATAATCTACTTCCCTCAAATCATAGTTAATGTTGTTCTCCCACCCCATTCTTCGTCTACCAACTGGGCGTTTTCCCTCTGGTTTCCCTACAAGAAGCCTCCATGCACGTCTTTCACTCCCCATACGCGCAACATGTCCTGCCCATCGCAGTCTACGAGACTTAACTGTTCTTATTATATCTGGCTTCCTATAAACTGGTAGAATAATAGTTTTATATATTTTCAGTTTAATGTTTTTTTAAAGGAGTAAAGTAAAGAAAAGTTTTCCCACAACAGGCCCGGAGGCCCTTGGGGTAGTAGGAGGTCAAGGCTCCCACTTTTTCTAGACAATCGGCACTTTATGTCAGCCGGGTTGTCAGCCCTACGTGACGGCCGCCTTTATCCCAGAACAAGCGTCTGGTACTCATTTCCGTTAGAGGCTGAGGACCCAAGGGCCCTAGTGCCGCCAAAGGAGTTGCGATATCAAAAGTCTCTGCAATGCACAATAGCACGCATTTCCATAATTGAGCCTATGATTAATTTATTTGTGCATCTCATTCCAATTTGTGACTATTGTTCCTAGGTATTGGAATTCAGCCACTTCCTCAAAATTTCCCTCATTTGTCATTAGCTGTCCATTTCCATTATATAATGCATTTCTACGTGTGACCATATATTTAAAACACGTCATTACTTAATAAAAATGCAAATAACGCACATTCTTTACATTTACATTTATTTTTAAAATTCTTTCTCTTACGCATGCTTAGTTAATTTTATAGTCTTACAAAGGGAAAAAGGAAAGAAAATTAACGACATTTCTCTAAAAATAAACTTGAGTGCAATAAATGTTAAGGCTTTATTATGATCGCAGGAGTCTTTGAAATCGTTCCAAATTGATTCACCAGTTGTCAGTTTTAACTTGGAATGAAAGAATATCAAGATATTCAGATAATGTTGCCAGGATTAGTCTGTGTGTGCTTGTCCGCCTGCTATTGTCTTGTTACGTGATTTTATGCAAGGTTTTTTTTCGATGAATAAAAATAGTTATTCCCGGTAGACATTCTTAAAATACGATGTAAAAAAAAAGAGCATACAAACAGGAAATTTGCGAAATACTCTGAAAGTTTCCCACGCTTCATCGGATCCCAAGCATCACGTGACCACAGAACATACAGCACTTGGCTGTATTTCTTAATTAATAGTGTTTCAGTATGTTTTTAATTCAGATAGCCATCAAACTCTCGGGCACTGTCGAACCCGCAAGTTCATGGCCGTGCGGATATAGACTCACCATATATTCTTGTCCTGAGGTAACGTTTTCCAATCATCCCTGTATAAACTACGTCCTAAAATCATGGTTAATGTTATTCTCCCACCTCATTTTTTGCCTACCTGTTGGGCGCTTTCCTTCCGGTTTTCCTACATGTTCCATGCCCCTATTACATTCCCTATTCATTAAAAGTATCCTGCACATCACAGTCTACGAGACTTAACTCTTCTAATTATATCTGGTTTTCCACAAATATCTTGTAGTTCACTGTTCTCAATTCCCTCCTGTAAAATATAAGTTTCCGTGTCCCTCTTTCATTCTCCATTCGTGTCACATATTCTGCACATGACAGCCTAAGAGACTTAAATGTTCGTATTATATCTGGCTTACCATAAATATCATGTTGTTAATTGTTATGCAATCTTCTCCATTCCCTCTCTATTCATATTCTTTGGTTCAAAAAAAATCCTAAGTACCTAATTCCCAAATACTAATATATATATATATATATGTATATATATATTACTTACTTATTCACTGGCACTATCGAACCCGTAGGTTCATGGCCTCGCGGACATAAGCACTCCATACATCCCTATCCTGAGCTAATGATTTCTAATCATTCCCTGTATAATCTATTTCCCTCAAATCATAGTTAATGTTATTCTCCCACCTCATTCTTGGTCTACCAACTGGACGTTTTCCCTCTGGCTTTCCTACAAGAAGCTTCCATGTAAGTCTTTCATTCCCCATACGTGCAACATGCCCTGCCCATCACAGTCTACGAGACTTAACTGTTCATATTATATCTGGCTTCCTATAAAGACCATGTAGTTCATTGTTATGTAGTCTTCTCCATTCACCTGTTTGTTCACCTCTCTTTGGTCCAAAACATTTCCTAAGTACTTTATTCTCAAATACTTGTAATCTCCTTTCCTCCATTAAAATATGAGTCCATGTTTCGCATCTATATAACTGGTAGAATAATAGTTTTATATATTTTCAGTTTAACGTTTTTTGAAAGGAGTTGGGACATATATATATATGAATTGATGAATTGAAAAGGGAAAAACTCCAAGTACCTACTTTTGAGAAAACCTTAAAAAAACTACGTAATTACTTACAGCTTACTCTGATTTTTTTTTATCAATTACAATATTGATCCCCTGCTTTCACAGAATGCTTATATAGCAAGAATTCATAATTTTTGTGTTGCATATGTGTTTTATCGCTCTTCGAAGACAGTGAAGATTTTTCCATTTCCAACTCATCGATTCATACATATATATATCCTCAACTCGGGTCCAACTCAGGGTCGGCTGGACGGATGAGATAAAGCCCCTATATTTATAGAGGTCTTCCTCCGGAAGGGACTTTAAGCCATGGGTTCCGAGTCTGAAGATTTTGAGGATGGTAAAAGGTACTTAAGCCAGAATAAAGAGGTCTCTGAGAAAAATTTACCAACATCAACGTCTTAGTAATACCTTAGTTGACTGTTAGATGTCTCATTGAGTCGGTGTGTTGATCGCATGCCATCCGTGACATCTCTGAGCAAATAAGGTAACAAAAAAATTAACTTGGTCTACTAATTCCTTACAAAGGAGAGGCTATGGCTCAACAATGGGCTACGCTATTATAGATAGATTGATAGTGAAATACAAAGTTGCCGACTGACCACTTCTAATGCACCGTCACAGGGGAGGTTGAACGAAAGATGAATATGGAGAAATGGTGGAATGAAATTTGTGGCAGGGGAAAACAGGAGAAACCCCTGGATGAACCTGCCCAATCTCCGTTTCGTCCACCACGAAACGCACATGGAGTTACCCCAGCGGTGTGAGGCCAACGTTTAACCGCTAGTGGCACAGAACCGCCTGTTACAGTCGGATTCAACCCAGGAAGTTACTGTGTGTTTGGAATAGGGAACTGGGTTGCCATTTTAACAGTATTTTCTTGAGCCAATCCTTATATAAAACTGAAGATTGCAACACAGCAGGTACACAGTTGTAAGTTGTAGCCGTCCAAGCCACCCCCTCTTAAAGAATAAAACAGTTACCACTTTTCACTGAGCCCGTGCGGATCTTTACTATCCTGTGTAAAGTGTCGACTCTCAACTGGAAATCTCACGTAAGAAGAATGAGCCGAATAAGAATACCACGTTAAATCTTAAATAATCAGCCAAGAGGCAAGAAATCCTTGGGCAGACCCTTCAAACGTTGGATTGAAACCGTAACAGACCCCTAGATTTATCACATGAAAGGAAGAGGAAGAAGAAGAATAAACTGGAAGCCTGGATATCGAAGACGGTATCATACAAACATATAGAGTTAGAGGTCCCGGGTTCATATCCCGGTTGAGGCGTTGATTATTATTTTCATGTCATGTTTGGCTTTCATTGATAAAGTCAAATTTTAATTATAACATCCAAATAAAAGGCGTTATTGCTGTAAAGTAAAGTATTCTCATTAAAGATGATTTCTTGTTGCGAGCGATTTATCGCTGCCTCTTATGATTGAGAATTGTATATAAGGAAAGAAAAAATAATATTTGGACTGGGAGGGACGAGCGGAGACGTTGTTATCTCACTAACGTATAAAGTTAGAGGTCTGTGTTCAGGCGTTTACTTTTCTTTAAATATATGTATATATATATGTCCACCGCTGTGGTCTCGAGGTAGCGTGCTGCCTTGTCACGCAGTGGGCCCGGGTTCGATCCCCGGTCGGGGATCATCATCCTTATCATCATCAACCTTCACCGGTGTGGAAAGCAACGGGAAGCTATTATAGCCTCACTCTGATGGTTAACAGTTTATATAAAAGCGGGTGCCGCGCGGCAATGCTTGACATGCGGTGTTGTCACGTTTATCATAGCGCTATGGGCGTTTATTACTGATTATTTATGTTATCATTTAATTTTTGTTGTTATTTGGTATTGTTTAAGTTTTAATATTAAAATTATATACGTATTTATTTATTAAAAAAATTAATTCCAACATTATTACATAATTTTAATATCCATACGAAATCATGCTGAAAATATTATATTTATTATTATTATTATTATTATTATTATTATTATTATTATTATTATTATTATTAACTGTTCGGGCTGAATTTTTTCCCCACGGCCGCCACATGTTGAAATCACTTATATATAAACTAATATAATATGTAGATATGGTATTATTGTTCTAGCTACATATCATAATAAATCATTGATAATTATACAATTGATTACGGTATACAATATTATAACTGGATCGAATGTTCCACATCGTTCCGAGTTTTAATTGAAACTGAGGGAAGAATAGCAATGTGGCAACATCGTCGTAGTCGCGGCAGTCGAGATCTTTGTATCTTAATAACATATAACAGCTGCGGGGAAACAAAGCGAGCCGCTTGTTAAGCAGCATAGTGAGGCGATGATACCACACCTACAATTCCCTAGTAAAGCTGCAAGCATAGCATGAAAATGCTGTGATTGCAGTGAAGAATCTGCCTTCGGGCAGAATTACTATGGATGGATATATATATATATATAAAATTCGACATTGGCGTTTGACAATGCATGGATCTATCACATTTTAAACAAATGCAGACGATGAAAATATTTTTGGCAATATGGAAAATGAATTACAATATCGGTACCCCATTCACTCCCTACACCTGATAGCAGAAAATTGTAATTTGGAAAAATCCACAAGAAGAATAAGGAAAGGAGCCAGTTAGAAGTAAGATTTGCATCGGTAATTTCATACTGAAACGGGTCAACTCCATGAAATATTTAGGTTAAGCACTAACGTGCCTTGAATAATGTGATGTCCTTATATTTATTATTCAGGGCTGTTCAAAAAGAAGGAACAGGCTTCAAACATTTATTTCTCCCAAACTACAGAAGATAGATACACAATTCCAACATTCCTGGAAAGAGAAAAAGTTCAAATTTCACTATTTTATGCATTCAGTGTGAACACCATGTGTTACACGACAAATATCAAAACGGTGGCTCAATTTCTTGTCGATTTCTTAGCTTTAACAATCCAATGTTGCAGATTTGTTTATTACTTACAACAAAATAGACAAGACTGGCTTCAGCATATGAAAATAATGGAACATACAGGAATATCCAGTCAGATAAAACACTACATAACATAGAGGAAGATACCTACAGGAAGATCTCAAAAAGGAGATACTTCACAGAATAATGACGATGACTATTTAACTCATGCCCCAAATGGGAGTCATTGACCAATCACATTTCAATGAGTTTTTATTTACAACCAATCACAGTCGTGTTTCGCCTCGAATTTATCAACTAAAGTTTATCATATTAAAGAAAGCATCTTTTTAAACATTCTGGATAGGTTATAGCATTATTTTGCAGTTACTGACTCTCTAAGAAATACGGCTACAATATTGTATATATAGTGCATGAATGTCAACAGATAGCGCATGCAGGAGATAATATAAAACATTTGTAGCAATTTATTATACCACAAAAAAGAAACCACTGTTTGCACTTTCTTAAACGAATTATTTTCCAGGAACTGACGTTTCAGAAAAAGTATAATTCATATATTTACAACATAGGACATCAGAAATTAATTAATTCCTATAATGTTGATTATAAATTTCTCCACTAGGGTGCATTCTTACAATATTGCGATCCTTTTCAATAAATATGGTCTGGTTGCAGTGATGAACAAAAGAAGCAAATGAAGCGTACCAATCCTTTCTCATTTGTTTTCAAACATCGCCGTTTATATTAGACATATAAATATTTTAAAATAACTATAGTTAAATAATGATTTGTGAGTAAACAGCTTAATTTTATTCGTTAAATAATCCTAACAGAAGCCACTCTTGATTTCCAAAATCTCTAGATAAATTCACTCCTCACTTCGTGAGTCGTGAATGTCTCGATAATTTGGAAATCACTTGTGGCATTACTTATGATAATATTACTCCACACACGAATCTAGTCCATTGTTGACCCGTTCCAGACATAGAATATAGGTTCGAAAAGGGGTTGACCTTGTCGGTGGTATTGGAGAACTTTTTTGAGGTGTCAATTTCCGCCATTACAGATACATATTGTAACTATTTATTTTTTTTTATGTGGAGGTTTTCTCAACCAGTGATTGTGTATTTAATTCTTGCAGTATCTCGTCGTTCTTCTTATATTACTGCAGATCGTCGCAGATATCTTATTTCAACAGCTTTTATCCGGCCGATATATTTTTGTTTTATAACCCAGATCTCGCTTCCAAAGAGGAAAGTTGGTATTGAAAGTGATATATTTTTTTTTTCGAGATTTATCCACAATACAGTGGTTTCCCGTCACCCTCAAGAAATTCTCCTTCTCCAGTTGTAGCGGTCTTGAACATCCTCATCTGTAAGTCCCAGTTCACCCATACTTCTTCTCACACCGTCCGTCCAATCTTCTTTAGATCTTCCCTTTCTTCTTTTCCTACCTATTTTCCACTCCAAGATCTTCTTAGGGATTCTATCAGATGCGCCATCCTCTTGAGGTGCCCATACCATCTTAATTGTCTCTCTTCAATTGTCTGTAACACATTTCTTCCAACTTTCATCATTTTCATAATTTCAGTGTTTCTAATTATTTATTATTATTATTATTATTATTATTATTATTATTATTATTATTATTATTATTATTGACTAACTCACTTATCTTGAGGTGTCCATACCATCTTAAACGTCTCTCTTAAATTTTCTGTAATACATTTCTTTCAACTTTCATCATTTTCCTAATTTCAGTGTTTCTAATGTATTATTATTATTATTATTATTATTATTATTATTATTATTGTTGTTGACTAACTCACTGCCTCTATCGAAGCCGTAGGTTCATGGCCGCGCAGATATAAGCTCTCCATAGATCCCTGTCCTAAGCCAATGTTTTGCAATCAACCCCTGAATATTTTACTTCCATCAAATCATGGATAATGTTATTCTCCCTCTCATAATTTTTGTTCTGCTAACTGGGCGTTTTCTCTCTGTTTTCCTACAACAAGCTTCCATGCACCTCTTTCATTCCCCATTCGTTCCACATGCCCTGCCCATCGCAGTCTACGAGACTGTTCTTATTAGATCTGGCTTCCTATACGTACCTTGTAGTTGACTATTATGTAGTTTTCTCCATTCACCTGTCTGTTCACATCCATTTGGCCCCAAAATATTCCTAAGAACTTTATTCTAAATATTCGTAATCTTCTTCCCTCCCTTAAAGTAAGAGACCATGTTTCACAGCCATATAGTATAACTGGGAGAATAATAGTTTTATATATTTTCAGCGTAACGTTTTTTGAAAGGAGTTGGAACGACAAGAGTCTCTGTAACGAATAATAGCAGCATTTCTCCAATTGAGCCTATGTTTAATTTCTTTGTGCATCTCGTTCCTATTTGTAATTATTATTCCTAGATACTTGAATTCAGCCACTTCTTCAAAATTTCCCCGCATTTTGTCATTAGTTGTCCATTTCCATTATTATTATAAATAATGGAAATAATGGAAATTATTATTATTATTATTATTATTATTATTATTATTATTATTATTATTATTATTATTATTATTATTATACTATGAATCAATGGCACCATGGAACCCGGATGTTCACAGTTGTGAGGACGTAAGCTGTTCATTCATCCTTGTGCAGTGCTAATATTTTAAAATCATTCGTTGTATAATTCACCTGCATGATATCATGGTTAATGTTATCCTCCCACCTTAATTTGGTGCACCTGCTGGGCGCTTTCCCCTCTGGATTACCTACAAGATGTTTTACCCGACCCCGAATAGGTTTTTACCCGGAATCAGACGCGAGCCTGCTAACCACTAGTCTACCAGGGCCATGTTATTTCCCAACTACTTTCTGGAACTAAGGTTCTTACGTTTTTGCGACAAATATAACATATCAACAGGATATTTATCATAAGTAATGCCACGAGTGATTTCCAAATTATCGATAAATTCACGACTCACGAAGTGAGGAGTGAATTTATTTAGAGAATTTGGAAATCAAGAGTGGCATTTGTTAGGACTATTTAACGAATAAAATTAAGCTGTTTACTCACAAATCATTATTTAAATATAGTTATTTTAAAATATTTATATATTTAATGTAAACGCCGATGCGATGTTTGAAAACAAATGAGAAAATATTGGTACGCTTCATTTGCTTCTTTTGTTCATCACTGCAACCAGATCATATTATTTATTGCCAAAGGAACGCAATATTGTAAGAATGCACTCTAGTGGAGAGAAAAAATGAAACACATCAAACTGTATATTAATTCATTTGTGATGTCCTGTGATGTAATTATGACAATATTTTTTCTGGAATTTTATTACCTGGGGAAAAATACATTTAAGAAATTGCAAACAGTGGTTCCTTTTTTTGGCGGTATAATCAATTGCTACACATGTTTTTATATTAACTCCCGCATGCGCTATGTGTTGACATTCATGCACTATACATACAATCTGGTAGCCGTATTTCTTGGAGAGTCAGTCACTGCAAAATAATGCTATGACCTATTCAGAATGTTAAAAAGAAGGTGCTTTCTTTATTATGATAAACTTTAGTTTAGACGAAACACGACTGTGATTGGTTGTTAATAAAAAATCATTGAAATGTGATTGGTCATTGACTCCCATTTGTGGCATGAGTTAAATAGTCTTTAATAAGTCACCGGAGGACATGTGTAACTCATATCAAAACACTCTATAACATCGCTTGAACAATCTTTAAAAGTTTGTCAGTAGATTTATGTTCCACCGTGTACTGAATTTAGTGGGGGGGGGGGTTAAGTGACATTATTGCCCTGGAAATGGTGAGTAGAACCTGTTGCTAATAAATCCCGTTGACATCATTGGTTAAACGTCTAATTTGGGACTCGCCACCATGTGCTGACATTGAAGCATTATGTGGGTTGTGTTGAACCCGACGATGGCAATATCTGAGCTCTTGCCAAATTTCATTGAGGGTCACTCAACCGTAGAGCTCTCCGGACACAATTTGGCCCTTCAGTGCTACCAATTACACTTATAATAAAATGTTACACATTTCAGCGTCTGAAACCGTGTAAAAAATTATATCCCAAATATAATTTTAAATATCATCGCAATCATAGGTACGACAGTCCCATTTGGGTCTTTGTCTTCTGTAGAAGTCTACACTAGTCCTTTCTACTCAATGTCACAGTTCTCCAGTTCTTATCTCCCAATATTCTGATGTAATCCAATGAAAAATCCTTCCATTTCATTGTTAGCCTGCTAATATTTATTTTTCTTCTCGAAACGCTTCTTATATTTTTCTCTAAATGCCCATCCCATTCCAACCTTTCAATTTTTATAAATTAAAAATATATGGTCCATTTTATAATTAAGTTCACAGTTATACTATAATAATAATAATAATAATAATAATAATAATAATAATAATAATAATAATAATAATATATATAATAATAATAATAATAATAATAACTTCTCAGGAAAGTTTTTGGGACAAAAAGAGATGAACAGACAGGTGGATGGAGAAAACTACAAAATAGCGAATTGTATGGTATGTATAGGAAACGAGATATAATAAGAACAGTTTATATATATATATATAATTCCGTTGAGGTATTAGTCACAAAATTAAAATAATAATAATATAAAATTGTACATTATAAAGTTATATATATAAATCCATCCATCCATTCTTACTAATTCTGCCCGAAGGTAGGTCCTTCACTGCAATTATATCATTTTCATGCTATGCTTGCAGCTTTAATAGGGTATTGTAGGTGTGGTAGCATCCCGTTGCTTTCCACGCCGGTGAAGGATGACGATGATAAGGATGATAATGATGATGACCATATGATTTCGGGGACCGTTTGGGCCTTAAAGTTTTTCTGACATTTGTCTTACAAGTGACGAAAAACCCCGATAAAAACCTCACCCAGAAAAACTGCCCCGACCAGGGATCGAACCCGGGCCCGCTGCGTGACAAGGCAGCACGCTACCTCGAGACCACGGCAGTGGACTATATATATATCCATTCATAGTAATTCTGGCCGAAGGCAGGTCCTTCACTGCAATCATAGTATTTTCATGCTATGCTTGCAGCTTTACTAGGGAATTGTTGGTGTGGTAGCTTCCCGTTGCATTCCACACCGGTGAAGGATGATGATGATGATGATGGCCATATGATTTTAGAGACCGTTCGGGCCTTAAAGTTCTCCTGACATTTGTCTTACAGGCGAGGAAAAACCCCGATAAAAACCTCACCCAGAAAAAATGCCCCGACCGGGGATCGAACCCGGGCCCGCTGCGTGACAAGGCAGCACGTTACCTCGAAACCACAGCGGTGGATATATGTATAACATAAAGAGAAAAAATAAGTGCCTGAACCTGGATTTGAATTCGAGACCTCTAACTTTATACATTAGTGAGCTACCAGTTACTCCACTCATTCTCCTAGTGCATGTATTGGTTTTTCGTCAACATCTCAGTGCCAGCGCCACCTACAAGACAACATGAACAATTAAGACCATTCACTAGTACATTCATAATAAACGAGGCTAATATGATATGGATAATCATGATGGCGAGATGATGTTCAGGGACCATTTGGGCCTTAAAGTTACCTGACATTTATGTTATAGTCGAGGAAAAATCCCAAAAGAATTTCACTCAGGAACCCTTAAGTTCAACCCTGGCCCGTTGTTATGAGTCACCCCGAGACCATAGCGGAGGACAAAATCACAAATCATAACTAACTGACTGGCATTATCGAACCACATGGTTCATGGCCACGCGAACATACGCTCTCCACATATCCCTTTCCTGAGCTAACGTCATCCATTCATCCCCTATATAATCTACTTCCCTCAAATCATGGTTATTGTTATTCTCGATCCTCATTCTTGGTCTACCCACTGGGCGTTTTCCTTCTGGTTTTCCTATAAGAAACTTCAATGCCCCTCTTTAATTCCCTTTCGTGCCACATGTCCTGTTTATCGCAGTCTACGAGACTTACCTCTTCTTATTATATCTGTACTCCTATAAATATCATGTAGCTCACTATTATGTAGTCTCCTCCATTCGTCTGTCCATATCTCTCTGATTCAAAAAGTTATTTCAAATACTGTAATATTTTCTCTTCCCTTAAAGTGAGAGTCCATATTTCGTATCCATATAATGTAACTGGGAGAATAACACAGTTTTATATATTTTCAGTTTGACCCTTTGTCATTAATTCCCTGAAGTAGTCCCCGCCCGGAGAACCGAATGGGGGACTATTTTACCTCCGGAAAATTTCTTAACCCATTCGCTTCAGGTTTAAATGCTTAATACATTTTCCCAGAAACCGGATTTACGTCACCGTAAATTATATTGTCTATTTTCAGACATTCAAAACGATCAAAAGATAACGGTACTTTAGATCACAATAAGGGTGAAGGCCAAAACACGTTCCACTACTATTCATAAACCCGGAATCACTCAACATCATATTCATAAATGTTAACAAAAGGTAACCAGCCAACGGATGTACAAAATATTGCAAAATATATAACAGCCGAGTTAAGCGAGTGTACCTCGTCTTCTCAGGCGAATGGGTTAAAGGATTTATTTTTGCGGTGAAAGATCGTGACTCTTTTGACCAAGGTACTTTTTACGTCTGGCTTATCGCCGTCGACCTGTCCGGCATGGGTAACATTTCGACAGGAATCGTACCGCCGCGCCGGCACAGATCTCGGGGTCATTGAAGCACGCAAGCCACTCAACCTCGATAAGGTAAAGATACCATGGAGGGATTAACAAATAACACGTGAATTATTTATAAGAACAATCAGTTAATTAGACGGCATTGTGCATCAACCGGCTATGCGCCATTATGTAAGTTTCGAGAAAAATACGTTTAAAGTTCAAGTCAATATTCACTATTTAATAATAATAATAATAATAATAATAATAATGATAATAATAATAATAATAATAATGTTTTATTTATTCTGACAGAGTTAAGGCCATAAGGTCTTTTCTTCCACTCAACCAGCACAAATACAAATAAATATTTGGCAAATATAGGGCCTACGCTATAATAATTATAAAGAGTTAAAGATATATTAAATGTAGCAATGTAAATTTCATGTACAAAAAACAATTCATATGATAATAACAATCCATCGATAGTAATTCTGCTCGAGGGTAGGTCTTTCACTGCAATCGTAGCATTTTCATGCTATGCTTTGCAGCTTTACTAGGGATTTGTAGGTGTGGTAGCTTCCCGTTGCTTTCCACACCGGTGAAGGATGATGATGATGATAATGATAAGGATGATGTTGATTATGATGACCATATGATTTCGGGGACTATTTGGGCCTAAACGTTTTCCTGACATTTGTCTTACAGGGAGGAAGAACCCCGATAAAATCCTCACCCAGAAAAACTGTCCCGATCGGGGATCGAACCCGGGCCCGATGCGTCACAAGGCAACACACTACCTCGAGACCACAGTTGTAAACTATAATAACAATAATAATACGATAATAGTAATAATAATAATAATAATAATAATAATAATAATAATAATAATAATAATAATAATAATAATAATAATAATAATAATAATAATGTACTAATAGTAATTTATTGTAGAGCCAAACTAACTTATTGAACTTCATGAACCAGTGTAATAGATGGCATCAAAATATTATGTTCTTTAAAAAATTGCTCTAAACCGGTTGATGCATAACATCGTCCAATTCAGAGTTTTTATTTAACGATATACTTCAATAGAAACAACAATTTGTTTAGTTCCCTTTGGGAACACAAAATGATAATAAATATTGAACTGCGAATCCCTAAGTTACTAAAGTAAAGTAATCCCACTCCAGGATTCAGGAGGCACTTGGGGTGGTAGGAGGTTAAGGCTCCCACCTTTTCTGGACAATCGGCAGTTGATGTCAGCCGGGTTGTCAGCCCTGCGTGACGGCTGCCTTTACCCCCAGAACAAGTGACTGGTACTCAATTCCGGTAGAGGCTGAGTCGACCCCAGGGCCCTGGTGCCGCCAGAAGGTATTGGGTCAGTTTAAAAATCCTGACCCCACCGGGACTTGAACCCTCTACCTTCCGGCTTGTAGCTCAGTGCCTTAACCACTACGCTATGGCGTGCCCCGCCCCAAGTTACTAGTACATTACAATGCGAGGTTGGGAATTGGTTTTTACAGAAGCGAGGAAATGATTAAAAGCCGAAATTCTGTAAACACTACACAAACGTGCGTTGTACAGTACATTATATTTGCACTATGGTGTTTTCAAAATAAGAATACTGTAGTAAAATAATAACATTTTTGTTAGAAATATTTGCGTTCATTATAAACAACTGACTAACGTTAACAGTCTGGCCAATGTTTATGCGGTAAATGCCTAAAATAATTTAGTTGAGACTGCAGCAGCCGTTAAACCAATCAGGAAGAAATTTACTGTTTTATATTGTTTCAAATAAAGTTCAACACATTTAAAATGCAGTGATTTGTTTCGTATAATGTATATTAACACTAACTTTTGGATATATTTTCTATATACATTTTACGTAGTATGCATAAAAGGCAGTAGTTTTACTTCCCGCCGTAAGTAGGTAATTTGTAATATTACAGTACAGTTATTTAGTTATTTATAGGTTGGCCACAAATTATCTTTAAGAAAGTTAAAATAAGACTATATAAAACCTGCACACGTCTAATATTAATAATAATAATAATAATAATAATAATAATAGCTTTATTTTACCTGGCAGAGTTAAGTTCTTAAGGCCCTGTCTGCCACTCAACCAGGATTTAAAAAAATAAAAAAAAAATAGTCTTACATCTAAATTACAATATACATAAACGATTACATATTATAAATACAATACAATTAATATTAATAATGTATTTTGATTGACTCTAAATTTAACGAATTAAATGTATATAATGTACAAGATATATAAAAAGACGAGAAAAAGATTATTAATGACATAGTGTAAATTTAAATAAATGAAGAGAAATTAATTATTAGACAACATTTTATTGGTATATGGAAGTGAAACCTGGACTATGACAGAGAGCTCTGAGAAAGAAAGATTGTGAGAAGGATATATGGACGAGTAAAAGAAAATGGAGATGGAGAATGAGGAATAATAACGTAATCCATGACCTTTTTAAGGAACCTGATTTATCAACTCTTGTGAAATTTAAAAAATGCATTGAGTCGGACACGTTCAAAGAATGGACAAAGAATGCATACCTAAGAAAGCGATGACAGAGGAATAGCTTGGGAAGCAGCCAGTAGGAAACTCAGTAAGGAAGATAGTCATCAAATCCTGAACTGTAGGAACTGGCAACAGAGAGCATTGGATAGAGAAGATTGGAGGCCTAGCATCAAAATGGCCCAGGCCCGCTATGGGCTGTACCGCAACTGGAAGAAGAAGAAGAACCCCGAAGCTTATTAAATTGAAGTTTTAATCATGGTCGCCATTGCTGTAAGTACGACGGAACGCATTATCGTGCAAAATATATATTCAATTTTGGAACAGACATAACAAGACAGAGGAACCTCTTTCTTACTAGATTCGAGGGAAAGTAAACGCAGATCTCGATAAATATTTGCACAATTTGCTTATATGAATTTGGGAGTTCAGAGACACTGATGATTACTCTACTGCAAACTCATCTCATGGGAACCAAGCCAACGTTTCTGGTTATTTGACTTATTTGTTTAAATCACTTCATACTTTCATTTTCTCTTCGACTCATTTCCCTCCTTGATTATTACTCGATACCGGATAAATGCATTTGCATGTTGCATATGCATTTGCATATTTAGACCTTTTTCACCTGTTATTGCATATTTTAACTAAAACTAGTGATAATGCATATTTTCGCGCTATATTTACAACATTTTAAAAATCGGTGTTGTTATATAATTAACATTTCAAGGCCATCAAAAGTGTAGTAAAACTATTTTAAGTGATCGAAGACACAACCTTACTGCCGAACATTTGGAACAATACCTGATCGTTTCTGTTTACAGTAGTAGCAAAATGTTGAATATTTTAATTTTTGAACAATACTTTTGCTGATACTGACTGATAATTTATCATTTACCAGTGATAAATGATAATATTAATAAATAGATAAAAATACTAATTATTATCTTAATCAAGAAATTAAATATATAATAAAATAATTATTATTATGTTATTTTTTATTATCTGGTATTGCATATATTGGCATTTTCGTGCATATTTTAAGCATTTTTCATGCATATTTGAATGCATATTTCGAGCTTGTCATGTTGCATATATCCGGTTTCTAATTATACATTAATAATGACTGTTTAACTCATGCCCCAAATGGAAGTCAATGACCAATCACATTTCAATTAATTTTGTTTTACAACCAATGACAGTTGTGTTTCACCTCGCTGTTTATCGAATTCTCTTTAGAAGATCATCGGTTGATTAATGTCTTTGATATCGTCCAATTCCTAATAGCCAATTTTGTCGGTCCATCCAATCTCCTAGTATTAGATGTTTCTCCTTCATATGTAAATATATTCAGTGACTCCAGGATGTTTTAGGTCTTTCTCTGCCTCGTCTTCCCTCAGGTTTCCATTCCAAACACACATTTTGGCAGCCGATCCTCTTCCACTTGCTGGACATGTCCGTACAATCTTAATTGCTGAGTTTTATTATAATCTAAAATAGTGTCTTCAATCTTGATTTTCTCCCCTATAACTTAGTTTCTATTTTTTTCTCTTCTTGAAATTCTTGCTGCCCATCGTATAAAATCCATTTTAGTTGCCACAAAATACTTGTTTGTTTTTGTTGTTAATGGCCAAGTTCTGTTCGATAAGTATTGATGCTATCAATAATTGTATGATATACATTAATTTTATTTTTATTACTTATATTTTTATCCCACAATATTCCGTTGAGGCAAGCAATTGCAAATTTTCCTTTATTATTTCTATTCCTTATTTCCTCTTCATAAATTCCATTCTTATGTATTTTAAGTCTCGCGCCGTAGCCGAGCGGTTAAAGTTAGGAAGCCTTGGCGCAGAGCTACGGGACTTGCGCTGGTTCGAGTCTCCATGGTGGAAGAAATTTTCTCATGGTATTTCGGCCAGTATGGGACCGGTGCCCACCCAGCATCGTGAGGCAATTGGGTAGCTACAATAAGTAGCGGCTCCAGGTTGAGGAACCAGCTATAACGGCTGGGGGACTCGACATGCTAACCACATGTCACCCCTACACTGACTGTTGATCATCTACCTCTGTGATTGACACATGTGGATGTGAAGGGCCAGCAGCCGGCTGGTAAAAAAGGGCAACCGCTGAAAAAAAAGTGGAAAGACCCTCAATCGGAATCGGATGTATTTTAATTCCTAAATGTATTATCTCACTAGAAGATTTTATTGTTTCTTCAGTCTCCAAAATTAAATGTTGTTCTGGTTCAGCAATTGATAAATATTTTGATTTCTTCACGTCCTTTACCATAATAAAGAAAGCTGCTCATTTTTAATATTATGAACAGGTCATAGCATTATTTTGCGGTGACTGACTCCCCAACAAATACATTTAATAAAGCAAATAATAAACAGATTCCTTCGAACTACACACTTGATAACTGTGTGTTCAATAATTGTGATTTTAATAAAGATTTTATGGAGTTTTTTCCTAAAAAATAATTATTAACCTATAATGCTGATTATACTATACAGTTTGTTGTGTTACATTCTTTGCCCACTAGGGTGCATTCTTACAATATTGCGATCCTATTTGGCAATAAACAATATTATGTATTTGCATTGGATGAACAAATGAACGATAACCAAACATTTCTCATTTGTTTTCAAACATCGCCGTTTATATATAGCCTATATATATATATATATATATATATATATATATATATATATATATATATACCTATATTTAAAATAAATATATTTAAATAATGATTTGTGAGTAAACAGCTTAATTTTATTCGTTAAATACTCCTAACATATGCCACTCTTGTTTTCCAAATCCTCTAGATAAATTGGAAATCACTCGTGACATTACTTATGACTATTTAACTCATGCCCCAAATGGGAGTCAATGACCAATCACGTTTCAATGATTCCTGTTTTACAACCAATCAGAGTCGTGTTTCACGAAATATTTATCAGTGTTAGGATTATCATATATTAAACAAAGCTCCTCCTTTTTAATATTCTGAACAGGTCTGACCGTTATTTGCAGTGACTGAGCCTATAACAAATACGGCTACCAGATTGTATTAATAGTGCTTACATGTCAACATTTGTAGCAATTGATTATACCACCAAAAAAAAACCACTGTTTGCACTTTCTTAAATGTATTTTTTCCCAGGTAATAATCGAGAAAAATATAATTGTCATATTACATCATACGACATCAAAAATGAATTATATATACAGATTGATGTGTTTCATTTTTTCTCCACTAGAGAGCATTCTTACAATATTGCGTTCCTTTGGCAATAAATAGTATGATCTGGTTGCAGTGATAAACAAAAGAAGCAGTAGAAGCGTACCTATCGTTTCTCATTTGTTTTCAAACATCGCCGTTTACATTAAATATATAAATATTTTAAAATAACTATAGTTAAATAATGATTTGTGAGTAAACAGCTTAATTTTATTCGTTAAATAGTCCTAACAAATGCCACTCTTGATTTCCAAATTCTCTAGATAAATTCACTCCTCACTTCGTGAGTCGTGAATTTATCGATAATTTGGAAATCACTCGTGGCATTACTTATGATAATTCCATTCAATTAATACAGTTTACCATATCACCTAATGTAGTGTCTTACATATATAATCGTAATACGCAATTTTTAAAAATGCAATAATTAAGTAAAAACTACATAGAATTTTTTTATTATTGTCATCTACATACACTCTCATTTAAGTGCGGAAAGTTATATCCTGTACTGTCTCTGGAGGCAGTTACTCGGTCTATGAAGTTCGCGATGACTCTTCCACAGACATCTCTGTTGATGTCGTTGATGACTGGTGAAATTCTTCCTTAAGTTGGGAAAAGAATAAACTGTGTGTGGTTTCTTAATGTAGACTTTGGACTTCACTTATCCCCATAAAAATAAATCACATGGAGCAAGGTCACAAGATCTGGGAGGCCATTCCAAGTCGCCACGAATTGAGATCACAGACTGAAGGAATTTTTAATTGAGTAAGGTTATTGTCTCGCGGGATGTGGCAGGGAGCCCCGTCCTGTTGGAACCACATATTGGCTATATTCACTTCACCCCAGAGCACGTCATTATTTGGTTTCTGCATAACCGTCCGATCTGACCGACATAGAACACAAGCTTAAAAATGCACTACTCAAAAAAAAAATTAGAGGAACAGACTTTTAAACCAAACCACGATAATGAATATTGATACAATTTAATGTTTGATCTTTTGTAATTATAAATTGAAGATTTATGTAAAATTAGAAGAGACATACAAACAATATTTTCTTGTACAGTATTAGCAATACGAACAAGTTATTTGTAACAGAAAACAAAGTGGAAATTTGAGATTTATAATTTTTGGAATCAACGTTTCCATGGTTATTTCTACACTCGGTACTTAGTGTGTCCTCCGTGAGCCTGAATGACCGCATTACACCTACGAGGCATGCTTCGCAGAAGCCTTCTTACAGAAACTTGTGAGATTCTATCCCATTCCTCGGTGAGTGCATGTGAAAGTTCTTCAAGGTTTTGAGGTACAGCAGGACGCGTACGAACAAGTTTTTCCAACTTATCCCACATATGCTCGATCGGATAAAGGTCCGGACTGCATGCAGGCCAGTCCATCACCCGAATTTGGCATTCTTGTAGGACATCTCTGGTAGCCTATGCTGTATGACATCTAGCATTATCTTGCATTAGAAGAAAATTACGATCCATACCATAAGCAAAGGGTACATATGTTACAGAAAGTTCTACTACACAGCAGTGAACCTCGAAAACAAAGGGTATGATACAAATCTGCAAGCGAAAGATACAGAAAGTGACAATGAAAGATTGGATACGTAACGAGGACCTCAGAAAGAAGACACGGTCACCATAGCGGAAAGCTCAAATGGAAGTGGGGTGGCCACGTGGCTAGGATGAAACGAATGAGTAACCGCGTGGGACTCCAGAATCGGCAAGAGACACGTGGGCAGGCAGAGAACTAGATGGGATGACACATTCGCACAGCTGCTGGTGGGGAACAAATAGGCGAGGCGAACTAGAAGCAAAGGAGTGTGAAAGATACTGGCATAGGAGATTGAAACCATTGGGACATCAATTGCCAACAGATATGCACTTGAACAATTATGGACAATTACCGGCTCTTCCTAAGATTAGCTCAACTATAGAGATTACCTAAACTACTCTACCGGCTGCCAGGAGGCATAAGATCTTAAGGGATGTTATAGACTAAATTATAAATGCACAATTATAACTTTTAAATAAAGTACGAAATATATATCATTTGTTATTATTATTATTATTATTATTATTATTATTATTATTATTATATTATTATTATTAATTAGTGATAGTATAGCTAATGACGAAATACAGGGAAATTTAGAAAGGAAAGTGGTTAATTTCAAATACCTTGGAAAAAAAAAAAGGGAACAATATAATCACAAATAGGAATGAGATGCACAAAGAGCAATTAAACATTAGGCTCAATTCTGGAAATGCGTGTTATTATGCTTGCCAGCGATTCTTGATGCCCCCAATGCCTTTCAAAAAACGTTAAGCTGAAAATATATAAAAAACCAATATTCTACCAGTTATATTATATGGGGCGAGAAACATGGACTCGTACTTTAAGGGAGGAAAGGAGATTACGAGTATTTGAGAATAAAGTTCTTAGGAAGGAATTTTGCGACCAACCCAAAGAGAGATTGAACAGACAGGGGTGATGGAGAGACGACTACATAACAATGAACTACATGTTCTATATGAAGCCAGCCAGATATAATAAGAACAGTTAAGTCTCGTAGCGTATATAGGACTGCGATGGGCAGGACATGTTGCGCGTATGGGGAATGAAAGTCGTGCATGGCAACTACTTGTAGGAAAACCAGAAGGAAAACGCCAGTTGGTAGACCAAGAATGAGGTGGGAGAACAACATTAAGTATGATTTGAGGGAAGTAGATTATACATGGAATGATTGGAAAGCATTAGCTCAGGATAGGGATGTATGGAGAGCTTATTTCCCGCGCGGCCATGAACCTACGGGTTCGATAGTGCCAGTGAGTAAGTATTATTATTATTATTAGTATTATTATTATTATTATTATTATTATTATTATTATTATTATTATTATTATTGGCATGAATGGGGAATGAAAGACGTGCATGGAAGCTTCTTGTAGGAAAACCAGAGGTAAAACTCGCAGTTGGTGGCCAAGAATGAGGTGGGAGAATTACATTAATTATGATTTGAGGGAAGCACATTATACAGGGGATGATTGGAAAACATTAGATCAGGATAGAGATGTGTGGAGAGCTTATGTCCGCACGGCCATGAACTTACTGGTTCGATAGTGCCAGTGGGTTAGTTAGTTTATTATTATTAACTACCTAACTAACTCACTGGCACTATCGAACCCGTAGGTTCAAGGCCGCGCGGATATAAGCTCTCCATACATCCCTATCCTGAGCTTATGTTTTCCAATCATTCCCCGTATAATCTACTTCCCTCAAATCATAGTTAATGTTATTCTCCCACCTCATTCTTGGTCTACCAACTGGGCGTTTTCCCTCTGGTTTTCCTACAATAAGCTTCCATGCACGTCTTTCATTCCCCATGTCCTGCCCTTCGCAGAGATTATTATTATTATTATTAAAGTAAAAGTAAAGTAAAGTGATCCCACAACAGACCCGGAGTCCCTTGTGGTAGTAGGAGGTTAAGGCTCCCACTTTTTCTAGACAATCATCACTTTATGTCAGCCGGGTTGTCAGCCCTGCGTGACGGCCGCCTTTACCCCCAGAACAAGCGGTACTCATTTCCGTTAGAGGCTGAGTCGACCCCAGGGCCATAGTGCCGCTAGAGGGTTTGGGTCAGTTTAAAAATCCTGACCCCAACGGGACTTGAACCCTCGACCCTCCGGCTTGTAGCTCAGTGCCTTAACCACTACGCTACGGCGTGCCCCGTTATTATTATTATTATCATTATCATTATTATCACTAGATCCATAGGTTTGGTCTCGAGGTTCGTCGTTGTCTCGTACCCTCTTGCACAACCGGCCCGGGTTCGATCCCCGGTAGGAACAAGTTTCCAGTTGGGTTTATTCGGGGTTATTTCCACACCTGTAAGACAAACATAGGGAAACTTAGTAGCGCACCTGGTCTCCGATCATCATCTGGCCATCTTAATCATTGATATTATACTGGCCCTTGTTTAGTATGAGTGACTGAGTGATCATCATTAAGCTGATCTCCCATCCAAGGAAGATCTCCATACCCTTACGTATTAAAAAAAAGGTATGTCCTATGTGTTAGTTTCAAAGGGAGATGAAGAGACAGTTGAAGAGAGAAGACTAGTTAACAGTGAGATACAATAAATGTATGACAAAAATTGATGTAATTAGAACATTTAGTTATGCTTCGTAAACTGCGATGGGTAAAACATATACTACGAATATGGAATGAAAATGGGGCATGGAAATTTCTTGTAGGAAAGCCAGAAAGAATGTGCCCAGTACGTAGGCCAAGGATAATATAGCATAACATAAACCATGATTTGAGTGATAATTGGAAAACATCAGCGCAGGATAGGGATTTAAGGAGAGTTTGTCCTTTCGGCAATGAACCGCTGTGTTCGGTAGTGCCAGTGAGTAAGTTAGTTACATAGTTAAGAGTGTGATACCCTATTACTATCCTCTCATGAAAGGTCGAGGTCTTCCTTATAAGGCCCATGCGGGATGGGATATGTAAAATTACCAATATATGGAGAGGCTAAGATAAAGAAAGAAATTATTAATATTATTTATGTATTTATTTTTCCTAGTTTGGAATTCCTAAAAAGTTATTTAGACTTATACGAATGTGTTTAGATGGCACAAAGAGTAAGATGCGTGTAGACAAACGGTTTTCAAATGCTTTTGAAATCCAGAATGGGTTGAAGCAAGGAGATGCACTATCTCCTCTACTATTTAATTTTGTACTAGAGCATGCCATCAAATCTTTAGAGGATGAAGAAGGCCTACAAATCAATGGTATTAATAAGCTGTTAGTTTATGCTGACTATTTAACTCATGCCCCAAATGGGAGTCAATGACCAATCACGTTTCAATGATTTCTGTTTTACAGCCAATCACAGTCGTGTTTCACCAAACATTTATCAATATTAAATTTACAATATTAAAGAAAGCTCCTCCTTTTTAATATTCTGAACAGGTCTGACCATTATTTTGCAGTGACTGATCCTATAAGAAATACGGCTACCAGATTGTATATATAGTGCATGGCTGTCAACACATAGCGCTTGCAGGAGTTAATATAAAAATATTTTTTAGCAATTGATTATACCACCAAAAAAAGAAACCACTGTTTGCACTTCCTCAAATGTATGTTTTCCCAGGTAATAATGCATAAAAATATAATTGTCATATTTACATTATACGACATCAGAAATGAATTAATATACAGTTTCATGTGTTTCATTTTTTCTCCACTAGAGAGCATTCTTACAATATTGCGTTCCTTTGGCAATAAATAATATGATCTGGTTTCAGTGATAAACAAAAGAAGCAGATGAAGCGTACCTATAGTTTCTCATTTGTTCTCAAACATCGCCGTTTACATTAAATATGTAAATATTTTAAAATATCTATAGTTAAATAATGATTTGTGAGTAAACAGCTTAATTTTATTCGTTAAATAGTCCTAACAAATGCCACTCTTGATTTCCAAATTCTCTAGATAATTTGGAAATCACTCGTGGCATTACTTATGATGATGTAGTACTATTGGGCGATAGCGAGGATATAATATAGGCCAACACGCACACACTATTGAGTAACACTAAGAAATTAGGACTGGAAGTAAATATCAATGAAACTAAATATATGGTCACACGTAGAAGTACATTATCTAATGGAAATGGAAACTAATGATAAATGAGGGAAATATTGAGGAAGTGGCTAAATTCAAATACCTAAGAACAATAATCGCAAGTAGGAATGAGATGCACAAAGAAATTAAACATAGGCTAGGCTCAATTCTGGAAACATGTAGGGGCCTACTATTATGCATTACAGAGGTTATTGATGTCCCAACTCCTTTCTAAAATAGTTAAATTGAAAATATACAGGCCTATAACTATTATGTTACCAGTTATATTATATGAATGCGAAACATGGGCTCTTACTTTAAGGGAGGAAAAGAGATTACCAGTATTAGAGTATGAAGTTCTTAGGAATATTTTTGGGCCAAAGAGAGATGAACAGACAGGTGAATGGAGAAGCCTACTAACAATGAACTACATGGTCTTTATAGGAAGCCAGATATAATAAGAACCGTTTTGTCTCGTAGACTGCGATGGGCAGACATGTGGTACGAATGGGGAATGAAACACGTGCATGCAAGCTTCTGTAAGAAAACCAGAGGGAAAACGCTCAGTTGGTAGACCAGGATTGTGGTTGGAGAATAACATTAACTATGATTTGAGGGAAGTAGATTATACAAAGTACGATTGGAAAACATTATCTCGGGATAGGGATGTTTGGAGAGCTTATGTCCGCGCGGCCCTGAACCTACGGTTTCGATAGTGCCAGTGAGTTTGAGTTAGTTTTAGGCCTATCCAAGAATGTGAATAAATTATGGACTTGGTAATGTCCGTATGAAATATAAAGGAATAATAAATACTCTTATAACCCTGGAACTTGTGATTGAAATTTACGTATTCCTCTATTTAATCCAAGAAGATTACTTGACCCGGTTGGATGTAGGAATGGCAGGCCTATAATTGCAACGATAACACAGACGACGCCACAAGTTTCAATCCTCGGCGCTAGTTGCTTCATGACTCAAATTACTGGAAATAACACCGCAACACCTCCACGCGACTCGAGTCCAAAATTAGTAATAAATAGATGTGTTATAAATTGCGGAAAACTCCTTAATTTAATTCTGGCTACTGCGCCACGTCATTCCATGATTCAAATAATAAATTGCATTTTAAAATAATGCAAATTCTACTGACGTATTTCTAAGAAACACGTGTTTATCTTGGAAATGCCTCGGGTATGAGCCACTGTGTTGCTAGAAATAAATTTTCACTACAAAACATGTTTAGGTACACTATGTAAGGTATTGGGTAATAAGAAATACAATATATGCTCAATTATTTATTTGTTGTGTCACAGTTTCGTTTGTTTTACTTGCGACAAATTAAACTGCTAAGTTCATTAGCGTCGGAATTCAAAACTGGGCTGGAAAGCGCCGACAAATTTTGCTCAGACGCCCCTTTTTCATACTTGAGTTTCTTTTCCTATTTCAACTATTAGTACTACTACTACTACTACTACTACTACTACTACTACTACTACTACTACTACTACTACTACTACTACTACTACTACTACTACTATTATTATTGTTATTATTATTATTATTATTATTATTACTACTACTACTACAAAGTGAAGCATAAATTCCGGATGGTTTTGAAAATAATGTTAACATCAATAAAACTAAATATATGGTCACGTATAGAAATGAATTATATAATGGAAATGCACGGCTAATGAAAAATGAGGAAAATTTTGATAATGTGGCTGAATTCAAATACCAAGGAACAATAATCACAAATAGGAATGAGATGCACAAAAAATTAAACTTAGGCTCAATTCTGGAAATGCGTGTTATTATGCATTGCAGAGACTCTTGACGTCCCAACTCCTTTCAGAAAACGTGAAACTGAAAATATATAAAACTATTATTCTACCAGTTATATTATATGGGTGTGAAACATGGACTCTTACTTTAAGGGAGGAAAGGAGATTATGAGTATTTGAGAATAAAGTTCTTAGAAAAATGTTTGGACCAAAGAGAGATGAACAGACAGGTGAATGGAGAAGAATAAATAACAATGAACTACATGGTCTTTATAGGAAGCCAGATATAATGAGAACAGTTAAGCCTTGTAGACTACGATGGGCAGGAAATGTTACACGAATGGGGAATGAAAGACGAGCATGGAAGCTTCTTGTAGGAAAACCAGAGGTAAAACACCCAGTTGGTAGACCAAGAATGAGGTGGGGGAATAACATTAACTATGATTTGAGGGAAGTAGATTAAACAAGGAATGATTGAAAAACATTAGCTCAGGATAGGGATGTATAGAGAGGTTATATCCGCGCGGCCATGAAGCTTCGGGTTCGATAGCACCAGTGAGTTAGTTAGTAAGCCATGAGATTGGTACAACATATCAGAGTCACGTTGAAATATAATATGTTATAATACACTTGTGTCCAAAAGTTAAGGATAATTAGTTCATTTGCCGACTTATTATAAAGCATTTGTCAGAATAATACAAAATTTGGTAAGGGTATGTCACAGATAATTAGAAACATGGCACGAAAGAAACAATGGCATGAATACGTCATTCACTTGTCATTTTCACAACAAACGAAAACTGCATTTCAGAATTCGAACATAAAAGTTGAACAACAATGGTTCAAATGATTAGTATGGGGTGTGATTGATTACCCCTGACAGCTACACAAGACTCACATCGACGTGGCATGCTAATGATGAGGTTGTTCAGGAGTTCGATGCTCAGCAAATTCCACTCCTCATGAAGAGCAATGTGAAGGTCTTGAAGTGTCCTCGGAGGAGGCTGACGAGATGCAATTTGTCTCCCTAAGGCATCCCATGCATGCTCTATAGGATTCATATCCGGAGACCTCGCTGGCCACTCCATACGCTGGATATCTTCCTCCTGAAGAAACTCATCCACCAGTTGTGACCTGTGAGGTCGGGCATTGTCATCCATGAATATGAATTCTGGACCCACAGCTCCCCTGAAAAGTCTTACATGAGGTTCCAGGATCTCTTCTCTATACCGCTGAGCATTAACAGTGCCACCTGCGAAGATGTGAAGCTCTGTGCGTGCATTCATCATTATACCTCCCCATACCAGGAGACCACCGCCACCAAATGGATGTCTTTCCATGATGTTCATGGGGTTGTAACGAGTTCCTTGCTCCCTCCAGATAGTCACGCGATGCGAATCACAGTTCAAGCTGAATCTGGACTCGTCTGTAAATAGCACGCTGCTCCACTGATTTAGAGTCCAGTCGCGATGTTCCTGACTCCACCGTAAACGTGCTCTCTTGTTATCAAGGGTGAGTGGGACGCACACTACAGGCCGTCTAGCATACAGACCAGCAGCCTCTGAGTCTTCTATAGACAGTTTGTCTGGATACTCTGATACCTGAGGCGGCCGCCAGTTCTGAACTCAGTTGTCTGGCAGACATTGTTCGGTTTCTTCTTGCAGTTAACGCAAGATATCGATCCTGCTGAGGATTTGTAACTCTTGGACGACCTCCCACTGGTCTTCGCCTAACGTCTCCGGTCTCTTGGAACCGTCGCCATAACCTAGATATAACATTTTGTGGCACATTAAGTGCTATGGAGACCTCAGTTTGTGTCTGTCCTGTTTCTAGCCGCCCAATAATTCTACCCCGAAGCAGAGGGTCCAGATGTGTCTTTGTGCCATTTTACTGCAATCTGTCCTTACACTACATCTGATTATATCATAACTCTCTTTAAAAATTAAGATTTATGGAACAGGGCTTAACTGCAACAATGCAATTTTCATTTATAATTGCTATTAATTTTTTCATTGTTGAAGAGAGATTATAATTTAGTATGTAAACTAAACTAAATGTACTGAGAAACGTTTTGATAAATAATTTTTACTCCTTGCTCCTCTTTAAGCATTTTGATTTTCCGTTTTACAAATTATCCTAAACTTTTGGACACCAGTGTATATTAAAAAATTTTATGGAGTTTGATATGACATGGTTCACTAGCGCCTTGTTGATATAACTAACAAACAAACAAACTAATTAACTCACTGGCACTGTCAAACTCTTAGGTTCATGGCCGCGCGGATATCCTGAGCTAATGTTTTCCAATCATGCTCTGTATAATCTACTTCCCTCAAATCATAGTTAATGTTATTCTCCCACCTCATTCTTGGTCTACCAACAGGACGTTTTCCCTCTGGTATTCCTACTAGAAACTTCCATGCCTGTCTTTCATTCCCCATTCGTGCTACATATCTTGCCCATCGCAGTCTACGAGACTTAACTTTTCTTATTATATCTGGCTTCCTATAAAGACCATGCAGTTTCACTGTTATGTAGCCTTCTCCATTCACCTGTCGGTTCATCTCTCTTTGGTCCAAAGATTTTCCTAAGAACTTTATTGTCAAGTACTCGTAGTCTTCTTTCCTCCCTTAAAGTAAGAGTCCATGTTTTGCATTCATATAGTTATAACTGATAGAATAACAGTTTTATTATATTTTCAGTTTAAACGTTTTTTGAAAGGAGTTGAGGACGTCAAGGATCTCTGTAATCATTAATAGTATGCATTTACAGAATTGAGCCTATGTTTAATTTATTTGTGCGTCTCATTCCTATTTGTGATTATTGTTCCTACGTATTCGAATTCAGCCACTTCCTCAAAATTTCCCTCATTTTCAATAGCTGTCGATTTCCATTATATAAGGTCTTTCAACGTGTGACCATCTATTTAGTATTATTGATATTTACTTCCAGTCCCAATCTCTTGGCTTGTTAATAACAAAAATTGTTTTCCGTACTATAAAAAAAATAAAAAACTTCATAGGACGTAAAAAGAAATAAGCATATTACGCTACCGATTGAGCAAGATTGATTACAAAACCTGCCACTCTGGTTACTTTATTTCATGATGTGGCTGAATTTTGTACAGTTATCATGCGGGGTTTGAGAAGTGCCACAAACTTGCAGTTTTGCAACTTGTACAGAACCTTCTTCACGACATTTTCCTACCAACAGTGACCCATTGTTCCTATACCTTATCCGCCGTTAGTGAGATCCTAACATAAACAAACGTCAATTGTATCCTTCCGCCATTCGCGCCACAATTACTGTCACATTCACAGAGTGCACGTGTGAAGTATATAAAACATTTGATCGTTGAATTGGGTATGTTACAATAAAACAACAGAAGACTGGACACATTCAGCCATTTTGTTGCATCATAATCGACTGAAGTATGACTCAAATGCGTCATGCATATGTAATACATTACACTGAGCAACAAAAAATAGAACTTTTTTTTGTCTCAGAAAGAAAAATATGTTATTCTGATAGTCTTTTTTTCTCCTGAATTGAAATATGATATCGGTTTTTCTCCATCACGCAAGATTTCCGAGTGACATGAATTTATAGTTTCAAACACTTTAATATTTTCTACATTCGTAACTACACACTTGTTCGAACATGCGGACCACACCTAGGAAGTAAGAAATGACGATTTTCTGCTATATTCCGCCATTCGCGCCCCAACTACTGTCACATTCACAGAGTGCAAGGTGTGAAGTATATAAAACATGTGATTTGTGAATGTGTTGGAGATAGAATAAAATGTAAACAGTACAGAAGACTGGACACATTCAGCCATTTTGTTGCCATCAGAATCGACTGAAGTATGACTCAAATGCGAATTGCATATGTAATAAATTACACTGAGCAACAAAAAATGAATTTTTTTTTTGTCTCAGAAAGAAAAATATGTTATTCTGATAGTCTTTTTTTCTCCTGAATTGAAATATGATATCGGTTTTTCTCCATCACGCAAGATTTCCGCGTGACATGCATTTTTAGTTTAAACACACATTTAATATTTCTACATTCGTAAACTACACAATATTCGAACATTCGAACCCACCTAGGCAGTAAGAAACCGGAACTGACGATTTTCAGCTATATTGCGCCTGTGGCGCATCCATGATGATGGTCCAACATCAATCGGCCAGCATATTAGGATTACATTTTGCCTTGATATCTCTTTTCCACAGATGACAACCATGGGAGTTAGCTAAGTTGGTTTGAGTTTACAATGGATAAATGGTGTTGATGACCAACCGTAATTTAAAAAATAATTAGTTAAATCCATTAATTGAAAATTGAAAATAAAAAAAACCGTGGTGATAGAGAAATCCAAAATACATATGACAAATTTGAAAAACACGATACTAAAAAACTGCTTTATGTACAACTGTTGGTCCTCATGAGACAAAAAATCATATTGGCCCAGTGTTATTTTAAGTTGTCCTTACTTGCTTAATTATATTTTAGAATCTTTCCTATGTTTTGGCATATTTATTATTTTCATTCAAGAAGCATAAAAAGTTTTATTCCGAAATATTATTTTTATTTAATGAAGAGGACCCTCCACTTTTTCTTCGCGTACTTTCTTGCTGTTACAATCCTACATTAGGTGTCCATAACCAATTGAAAAGCGAGCAAGGAACGTGGTTTTTTTTGTGAGAATTACTTTAAGAGGTGGATAGACTTTAGAAGGAGCATTGAAACTCTGAAAATCCTGCTAAATAGGTGTAACGGAGTTCTTACTCTCTGAATTCGATACAAGATAGGCTAATATTTCATCACACTCCATTGTCAGTTGATAATCATTACTGTCAATTGTTTTAAAATATAATATATAAAAATGAATGTATGTTTGTTTGTTCGTACTTTATGCGCGGCCATACCGTTGATCCAATTGTAATGGGGCTTTTGCAAAATGTTCAGGAGATTCCCGGAATGAACATAGGCTATAAGATAGTTGTGATACTCAACTCCTACGCCCTTAAAAATCGCCCTTCGTTGTGGAAAACGTGAAAAAAAGTAGCTCTTTGGACGTTTAAATGACTTACGATGCCTAAACCATAACAAATACACAAAATTAATATACACAGAATTGAATATCTCAAAAAGTCCGAGACAGCATATGTTTATCTCTTACGGATAACTCACAATAACCATTTTTGTCTTTTATTGATGCCAAGAAGATCGATGACAAGTTACGTAGATTCCAGTTCAGGCTTTGTAAGCATAGTGCGCATGGCGGGTTATTCTTTTACGGATAACTCACAATAACGAATTTGTCTTTTTCCACTCATGTTATGCTAAGAATTCAGAGATAAATAGATTCCCGGGCTAAAACTGTGTGTAATAGCACGGAGAGGATCTCAAAATGACTATAAATATTCTAATCAATTATTTTCCTTTCTTATTCAACGCTCTAAACATAAAGGCACATTAATTTTCATTATTTAGGCGTAGCAGAGCACGCCGGGTGGTATTACTACAGGGCTTCCAATATAAAACCGGACACGCCTCACGGGGTTTCTCCCGTCAGGCAGCGCTCTCTCTCCTTGTCCACATTTCACTCTGCCAGGCGCAGAGTGTCCGGGAAATCTAAAATATATAGATTTATAATTATTTTTCCTTTTACTTATTCAACTTAAAACATAAGGCACCATTAATTTTCCATTTATTTAGGGTAGAGCAGCGCACGCCGGGTATTATCTACAGGGCTTGCCAATTATAAAACACGGACACGCCTCACGGGGTGTTTCACCCGTCAGGCAGCGCTCTCTCCTCGTCCACATTTCACTCTGCCAGCCGCAGAGTGGTCCGGGGGAAATCTAAAATATATAAATTTATAATTATTTTTCCTTTTACTATTCAACTAAACATTAAAGGCACATTAATTTTCATTATTTAGGCGTAGCAGAGCACGCCGGGGTGTTATTTTTGTACAGGGCTTCCTAATTTTAAAACCGGACACGCCTCACGGGGTTTTTCACCCGTCAGGCAGCGCTCTTCCTCGTCCACATTTCACTCTGCCAGCCGCAGAGTGTCCGGGAAATCTAAAAATATTATGAAATTTATAATTATTTTTCGTTTTACTTATTCAAACTAAACATAAGGGCACATTAATTTTCATTTATTTAGGCGTAGCAGAGCACGCCGTGGTATATGTCTACAGGGCTTCCAATATAACACCGGACACGCCTCACGGGGTTTCACCCGTCAGGCAGCGCTTCTTCTCTGTCCCCAGTTTCACTCTGCCAGCCGCAGAGTGTCCGGGGGAAATCTAAAATATATAAATTTATAATTATTTTTCCTTTTACTTATTCAACTAAACATAAAGGCACATTAATTTTTCATTATTTAGGCGTAGCAGAGCAGTCGGGTGGTATATCACAGGGCTTCCAATTAAAACCGGACACGCCTCCGGGGGTTTCACCCGTCA
>JASPKZ010007675.1:600000-875026 GCA_030220185.1 Diploptera punctata | reverse complement strand
GCGTAAGTAAATACATAAGAGAGTCCAGAAGAATAGAGGAAGGATCTGGAGTTTGGGGGAATGGGAAAACATTTAAATTCATTATATAACACATAACCGGAAGACGTTTTACATTGTTTAACAGGTTTTATATAGATGATAGACTATCGCTATTCGACTAGGAGAAGATGGTAGACTCAACCGATGAGAGGCTCGACTACCTGTGACTTGAATGTTTGACGTTACAATGAGTACTTCACTCAAAGGAACGTAAGTTGCAGGTTTTGTTTATTTTTATGCATATGTAGAGTTCAACTGTAATTATCCACTTTTTTAAACACATCTTCAATCGTTTATTACAATCTAACTGCCTAGACGATTGAGGGTCTTTCCACTTTTCAGCGGTTGCCCTTTTACCAGCCGGCTGCTGGCCCTTCACATCCACATGTGTCAATCACAGAGGTAGATGATCAACAGCCAGTGTAGGGGTGACATGTGGTTAGCATGTCGAGTCCCCCAGCCGTTAGAGCTGGTTCCTCAACCTGGAGCCGCTACTTATTGTAGCTACCCAATTGCCTCACGATGCTGGGTGGGCACCGGTCCCATACTGGCCGAAATACCATGAGAAAATTTCTTCCCCCATGGAGACTCGAACCAGCGCAAGTCCCGTAGCTCTGCACCAAGGCTTCCTACCTTAACCGCTCATTGCCTAGACTAGCTTTGAATTTTTGTGTTACTTGGTAATAGTATATTACGATGCAAGGTTGGGAAGTGGTTTTTACAGAATCGAGGAAACATACTTAAAAACCGAGCGATACCAAGGTTTTTAATTTCCGAGATTATGTAAAACACTTCACAAATGTGCGTTGTACATTATTTTTTGCGCGATGGTGTTTTCAAAATAATAAATAATAGTAAAATGATATCTTGGTTGGAAATATTTGCGTTCATTATAAACAACTGACTAACGTTAACAGTGTGGGCAATGTTTATTAGTTGAAACAACAGGAGGCCTTGAGAACAATTATTGATAACATGGCCGCAAGTACCGTATTTATTGTGTTACATTGTTTCAAATAAAGTTCAGTTCATTTAAAATGCTGTGATTTGTTTCGTATAATGTATATTAATACTACCTTTTGGATATTTTCTGTATATACATTGTACGTAGTATACATAGAGGGCAGTGGTTTTACTTCCCGCACGTGGGTGTAAATGTAGTATTACAGTATACTTATATAGGTTGGCAACCCCGAAATGTAGGAAGTTGAACTTTCAATAATGGTCGCCTTTGCTGGTAAAAACGACGAAACGCACTATCGCGCAAAAAAAAAAAATATAACAAGCTAGATAGAATTACAACATTGTATCTTCAAAATATCATAGACTTAGTATAGATTTTCTTCTTCAAACTTCACATGCACATTGGTCGAGTGTAATATTTGTAAAACGGTCGTACCTGTCTCTGGAATTCAGTCTCATCTCATATCAAGGACTGCCCGGCTTAAAAACAGTTTAAAAGTAAGTTAACCGAGTATTTCCTCACACAAAATCCAGTTCTAGGAATATTTTTATTGATCTTTTATATTTTGCACTTTCATATCAAGCCAATTATTAATCAAGTTCTAGATTAAAAAAAATAATAATATTATAATACTACTAATAATAATAATAAAAATAATACTAATAATAATAATAATAATAATAAACTATAATAATCTAATAATTATAATAATAATAATAATTATATAATAATAAAATAATAATAATTAATAATTATAATAATAATACATAATCATAATCATAATAATAATCATAAATAATAATATATAATAATAATAATAATAATAATAATAATTATAATAATAATATTCATCTACTCATCATTATCATCAATAATCATCTAATCATCTATAATAATCCTCCTCATCATTCTCATACTACTAATCCTTCTTCTACCCATTCTCACATCATCCTCCTACTACTCCTACCTCCTCACTCATCCTCATTACTAAATCTCCTCATCCTCCTCCTCCTCCCTCTCCTCCTCCTTATCCTCCTCCCTTCCTCCTACTCTTCTCCATCCTCCTTCTCCTCCTCCTATCCTTCTCCTTCTCCTCCTCCTCCTCTCCTTCTCCTTCCCTCCTCCTCCTCCTTCTCCTTCTCCTCCTCCTCCTCCTTCTCCTTCTCCTCCTCCTCCTTCTTCTCCTCTCCTCCTCCTCCTCCTCTCCTCCTCCTCTTCCTTCTCCGTCTCCTCCTCCTCCTCCTCCTCCTTCTTCTCCTTCTCCTCCTCCTCCTCCTCCTCCCCTCCTTCTTCTTCTTCTTCTTCTTCTTCTTCTTTCTTCTTCTTCTTCTTCTTCTTCTTCTCTTCTCCTCCGTCATGCCAACGAGTTGATTTCCAAAATATCGATAAATTCCACGACTCACGAAGTGAGGAGTGAAATTTATCTAGAGAATTTGGAAATCAAGAGTGGCATTTGTTAGGACTATTTAACGAATAAAATTAAGCTGTTTTTACTCACAAATCATTATTTAATTATAGTTATTTTAAAATATTTATATATTTAATGTAAACGGCGATGTTTTGAAAACAAATGAGAAACGATAAGTACGCTCTCATCTGCTTCTTTTGTTTATATCACTGCAACCCAGACCATACTATTTATTGCCAACGGAACCAATATTGTAAGAAAGCTCTCTATGTGGAGAAAAAATGGAAACATCAAACTGTATATTAATTCATTTCTGATGTCGTATGATGTAAATATGACAATTATATTTTTCTGGATTATTACCTGGGAAAAAATACATTTAAGAAAGTGCAAACAGTGGTTTCTTTTTTTGGTGGTCTAATCAATTGCTACAAATGTTTTTATATGAACTCCCACATGCGGCATGTGTTGACATTCATGCACTATATATACAATCTGGTAGCCGTATTTCTCGCGGACTCAGTCACTGCAAAATAATGGTCAGACCTGTTCAGAATATTAAAAAGGAGGAGCTTTTTTTAATATGGTAAATTTAACACTGATAAATATTTCGTGAAACACGACTCTGATTGGTTGTAAAACAGAAGTCATTGAAACGTGATTGGTCATTGAATCCCATTTGGGGCATAGGTTAAATAGTCATTATAAACTTATGTCGATGGAAATGGATTTCATAAGGAGAGCAGCAAGATGTTCAAAATTTAAAAAAAAAACTGTCATACGAGAAAAAAAAATAATATTACATGTTCAATAGTATATTATGCAAGATATAAGCAATTAAATTCATATGGGCATGTAGGACGAATGCAAGAAGAAAGGTTACCCAGAAAAACATTGGAATGATGTCCACCTGGAAGAAGAAGGAAAGGAAGACCTCGAAACTCGTGGATGCAAGAAATAAGAACTGGAATGAGAACAGGAGGACTGGAGGAATTGGAGTGGAGAAGAAAAATAAAACTTAGGATCAGAAAGATGTATAAACATTAAAAATCTGTATGTAAATAAACATTATTATTATTATTATTATTATTATTATTATTATTATTATTATCGGCCGCGATGGACTATAGGTTATACTTCTTTGTCTCTGGTTCCAAGGGTTGCGGTTTCAAACCCGGCAGGGGTTGATCTCGATTTTTTTTTTAGGATGGAAAAATCTAAGGAGCAAGTCCTCAGGGAGAGATTGAAGCCGTGGGTTCCGAGTCTGAAGATCTTCTCAGGCTCGTAAAAGATCCTTAAGCTTGAATAAAAAGGCGTCTAAGCAAAATTTACCGAATTTTCCAGTCCTAGTAGTGCCTTGGTTACCTAGATAACACTATGAGGCGGAACGCTGACCTCGGGCCACTCAATGACATATACCCGAAAACAAGTGTAACTAAATTAGTATGGTTGAATTTCTCCCCTGTAGGGAAGAGCGCCTAAGTCTCGTCGAGAGAATAAAAGGGCTTACAAAATGAAGAAGAACAATATAATAATAATAATATTATTATTATTATTTTGGACTTTCCTTATCAGCTGTATATTGTTTAGGCCTATTGTGTGTTATTAATTTAACTATAGACAGTTCACAATTTTTAATATCTCTGCAATTTAAATCTGGTGAAGTGGAAGAGAAGACCTTTCGGTCTTAATTCTAACAGGTAAAATAAATAATAGTAATACTTATTTATTATTATTATTATTATCATTATACATTGTTTATGAAAATTGCAAATATATCAAACCATAATTCAGAGCATTTTAACATATGGTGCTGAAGTTTGGCAAATTCCTACCAGAGAAATGAAAAGAATTTTTAAGTACAAAAACTGATGTTTTAAGAAAATCAGCTGGAAAGTCTAGAATGGATAGAATACGAAATAAAGAAATACGGGAAATTATGGGTGTACAAGAGGAGCCGGATATCATAGACATTATAGAAAAGAAAAGAATACAGTGATATGGCCATATCAAAAGAATGCCAGAGTAAAGATGGCCTAAAATTGTTATGGAATGGATCCCAATGGAAAGGAGGAGGAGAGGTAGACCGAATAAAACTTGGCTAGAAGGGGCACAAGTGGCTATGAATATCAGAGGATTGGAGGAAGATCGATGGATGGACAGAAGAATGGCGTTTGGTTTCCGGAAGACGGCGGCAGCTGCCACGATACAGGATGATGATGATGATTATTATTATTATTATTATTATTATTATTATTATTTTACCCAGGAAAACATTGGAATGGTGTCCACCTGGAAGAAGGAGGAGAGGAAGACCTCGAAACTCGTGGATGCAGGAAATAAGAGCAAGAGGACTGGAGGTCATGGGTTGGATGGAGAGAGACGAGTGGAGAAGAAAAATAAAACTTTAGGCACAGAAAGATGTGTAAACTTTAAAATTCTGTATTTAAATAAAAAAATATTATTATTATTATTATTATTACATAAGACTGAATATGCATAATTATGAGGTAGCTAAGTGCATCATAGTTCAAGGTTCCATTAACAAACCAGGATTTCCCAGAATACCAGCTTATTTTATAAGACACCAGACTGGTAAGAGTATATGGAGATTGTGCATAACGTCATGAAAATCAAACCAGTAATTTGTGGATACATTTTATAGTTGATTTTTGAATGAGGGTGAAAACCTTCTGCAGAGGTTGGGGCTGATCTCGAAAATACTAAAACAGTATTTTAATTTTTTTTATTATTGATTTCGTACATCTCAATGATGGATAAATCATATTTGAAGAGAAAAATTATACGCTCAGACCGGGACTTGAACCCGGGTTCAAGTCCCGGTCTGAGCGTATAATTTTTCTCTTCAAATATGATTTATCCATCATTGAGATGTACGAAATCAATAATAAAAACTTGGAAAAAGCCGTACTGGCTGTAATGTATAATTCCCAAATATGTCTTCTTAATAAAGGAGCCGCCATTTGCAAGATAGAAGCATGGCTTCACAGCATTTGGTGGATGGGAATTATAATGTATATAGAGAAAGATTTGCGTTTAGATCGGTACTTGCTCAGGTAGCTCAGTTGGTAGAGCACTTGGTCTAGAGAACCAAGGGTCCCGGGTTCAAGTCCCGGTCTGAGCGTATAATTTTTCTCTTCAAATATGATTTATCCATCATTGAGATGTACGAAATCAATAATAAAAACTTGGAAAAAGCCGTACTGGCTGTAATGTATAATTCCCAAATATGTCTTCTTAATAAAGGAGCCGCCATTTGCAAGATAGAAGCATGGCTTCACAGCATTTGGTGGATGGGAATTATAATGTATATAGAGAAAGATTTGCGTTTAGATCGGTACTTGCTCAGGTAGCTCAGTTGGTAGAGCACTTGGTCTAGAGAACCAAGGGTCCCGGGTTCAAGTCCCGGTCTGAGCGAATAATTTTTCTCTTCAAAAAGTATTTTAATTGTTTTATTAGTTAAGGGACTGTAATTGTAAGCTACCTAATTCTATAATTTTATATTATAATTTACTACATTATGTATTGTTTTCATTATTTTATTTTTAAAAAAATATTTAGGAATGGTTTGTACAAGTATTTTCACTCATTAAATGCCAAATATTTATAACGACTATTTAACTCATGCCCCAAATGGGAGTCAATGACCAATCACATTTCAATTAATTTTGATTTACAACCAATCACAGTCTTTTTTTCACCTCGATTTTATCAATTTAATTTTATCACTTTAAAATCAAGATCTCTTTTTCTAACATTATGAATAGGTCAGACCATTATTTTGCAGTGACTGACTCTCTAAGAAATACGTTGAATATAACAATTTATATATTAAGATGTAAGAATCCTAGAATGCTCGTGGCTACCAGATTGTATATATAGTGCACGAATGCAATCAGATAGTGCTTGCGGGAGATAATATAAAACATTTGTAGGAATTGATTATACCACCAAAAAATAAACCACTGCTTGCACTTTCTTAATATTATTTCCTAGGAATTCACGTTCCAGAAAAATATAATTGCCATATTTACATCATTTTTTCTCCATTAGGGTGCATTCTTACAATATTGCGATCCTTTGGCAATAAATAATATCATCTGGTTGCAGTGATGAACAAATTAAGCATAACAAAGGTTTCTCATTTGTTTTCAAACATCGCCGTTTACATTAAATAAATATATTAAAATAACTATATTTAAATAATGATTTGTGAGTAAACAGCTTAATTTTATTTGTTAAATAGTCCTAACAAATGCCACTCTTGATTTCCAAATTATCGATAAATTCACGACTCATAACATTTTTTTCCTTGAATTTAAAATTATTTTTTGCTTTATGTTCATTTCTAGAAAACTAAAGAAGCATGATTATCACAACTGTAACTTTGACTCGTCCATAAATATTGAGGGATTTAATTAGGTTTAGCTAAGAGAAATTCACAAATTTATAGCACCTTCGGTGAAAATTGGAACTACTTACCGGCCTCAAGGGCTGTCAGAATGAGCCTTGAGCCTCTTCCACTGTCCCGCGTGATGGACAGAATACACACAGGCCACCAAAATCCAGAATATACCTGCCAATACTGCTAGTCCTAGTGCCACGGCTTTGCCAGTCCCCCAAACAAGCTCCTCCGTGGTTTAAAACTGTTCAGAAGTCCCTGCTTTGTGAGATTCTGGGATCGACACTTGATCCAATTTTGTCCGTGTCATCTAGTTCCTTTAATTGCGAGGCCGATTCTGGCTTATGGCTATGTGATTTACTCGAGTTTCTATGATGGTGGTGATTATGGGAATGTTTCGAATTTCTTGAAGAAGAAGACTCTTCATGGCTTTCTTCGAATGATGTCCACTCAAACTTATCCTCAAACTCTGTTGAGTTTGTACTTTCAGGAAGAATTTCCGAAGATGACCACTCAAATTTGTGGTGATCATGATGATGATGACTTCTAGTTTTATTATGATTGTGAGAGTGATGTTTCTTATGATGCTTTCCTCGATGGGGCCACTTTTTATGATGAGGCTTCTTATTCTTTTTCTTTTCAAATTCTTCACTAGAAAATGTATCAGTTCTATTTGTCACAAAATGTTCTGAAGATTCAATACTAGAGACATTCTTGTCGCTAGCATCACTCTTAATTTCTGAAGAAGATGGCTGAGGACGACGATGGTGCTTATGCGATCTCCCTAGAAAGGACCAGTCGATGTCTAGGGATGCTAAAGGTCCACAAACTGTATCCTGATGGATATGGCAAGGTCGCAGTATCAGATCCCCCGGTTGTGTACATTTGGTGCAGTCCACGCACTTCCCCAGAGTTTCATTCCAGAACTGGTGTCCCCTGCGACATAGCGTGGCAGTGCTCAGAGGGAGGATCAACAGCAACCACCACACCATCACCTACAAAAGAATTAAACATTAATTAACTACACTTGAAACAACAGTTCAATACAACAGGTGAACAATTTCAATTATTTAGGATCATACCGCCAGAAGGAAGATATTAATATTAAATTAAATAAGTTTTATAGAATGTGAGGCACTATAAAATGGACACTGAAAAATAAAACTTTGAGGAGCACACAATAAAAATTTTACAAAATTATAGCAAGTGAATATTGGACTCTTAACCGTTCAGACAGAAGAAAAACAGAAACTGCAGAAATGAAGTTCTTACGTTCAGTAGCAGGTGTGACAATTTTGGACAAAAAATAAATTAAGATATTAGAAAAGACTTAAATATGTTTAATTTAACAAATAGAATTGACAACATGAGAAACAACTGGTATGAACATGTTAAAATAATGTCTACAGATAGAACTCCCCAGCTTTATTAAATTACAAACTAATTGGACATAGAAGTGTTGGACGCTCATTTACTAGATGGGAAGATTCATTAAATCCCACTTAACGTGAAAACACGTCAAAAGGCCTAATTTTATGAAGTAGAAGGAGAAGAAGAAGACAATAACATTTTAAGTGGTTCAGTCATTGTCTCCATTTCTAAGTACAGTAAATTAAGAGCCTTAGCAGGCTCTTGGGTACTAGGAAGTTAAGGTTTCCACCTTTATAGAAAATTTTGGCACGATATATCGTCCTGGTTGTCACCCTTGCGTGGCGGCCGCCTTTACCCGAAGATCAGAGTCTGGTACTAAATTACGTTAGAGGATAAGTCAAGCTGATGATCATAGTACCGACAGAAAATTTTGACCAGTTTAAAAATCGTAACACTATCGGGACTCGAACCTGTTATCTTCCATCTTGTTGAGTATTGTCCCTTTGGAAGTACCTAGAAACTAGTCTAAATTATAATTTATTTTCCTATAGGTCTAGCATTGAATCACTTCCTAAACTAGGATGTGAATATAAATAAAATTTTAAGATGTTAAAAACACATATGGATTTTATAATAAATTATTACCAAAATAATATGTAAAATACATTCAAACTTATAGCACTTCCAAACTCTGAATCAAATACATCTCTTAATATCTTAAAGTAGCAGGAAATGATTCATTTCAACATTAGAGCAAAATCAATTTTTAGGCTGTTATTTTCAAAAAGATAACTATGTTATACCTAATTTCATAAATTAAAAAAATAAAAAAACACTGAATAATATAAACATATTATCATACACATCGTAATCTGTGGGATAGAAACACTTTTCCACTGTTTTTTTAAATACATATACTACTACTACTACTACCACTAATAATAATAATAATGATAATAACGATGATAATAAATAATACCTGCTAAAGAATGAAATTTAAAAAAAAAACTTTATTAAGTAAAATATTGGACATAATAAATTCTTGGAAAATGTCGAATTTGTAGATCATTTAGAAAGTAAAATCAGTTCTAGTTAATTTAAATGCGGTTGATTTGAATTACGGTAATACAAACTCGACAGAGAAAACACGAAAGAAAGAAATAAATTTAGATTTTTTACTTTCATAAATGAAAAATAAATAATGAAGTACACTATATAAATAATATGCTTCACTTGTTTTGGCAGGTTGTTACTGTAAAATTTTCAACATGAAACAATTTACATTTGCCAATAAAAGTTAAACAAAGGACAAAACTTTTTTTCTACATCTAACTCATTGGAACTAACAAACCCGGAGGTTCGTTGTCGCACGAATAAACTTTCCATATATCCCTATCCTGAGATGTTTCCCAATTATTATCTGAATAATTTCTCTTCCTCAAATCATGGTTAGTATTTCTCTCATCATTCTTGGCATACCTATCTACTGCACATTTGCTCTGGCTTTCCTCAAGAAATTTTCACGCCCTAGCATTACTATTAACGGTGTTAAAAGCAAATTTATTTTTATAACTATTTATCAGATGTTTTGTTAAAATTTGAAATATTTTATTATATTACATCACTTGATCATTGTATGGAATAAAAAGAAACTGAAAAGGACAAAGACATCAAAATACATAAAAAAAAATTCTATTATGTTTCACAAGAACAAGAATGTGGAGAATGCATTGTTTCGAAATTTAGTTTCCTGAATGCAAATGAAAGCGTGGAATTACGCAACTCTTTTCGGCAAACTTGACAGAACCTCCAACTCTCGTGGAGACGTGTCCTCCTATTCTACACAATTCACTGAATTTTTGTCTACCGTACGTGAAAAATTTCACCAACATTCAGTATCTACTTATTTCGATCTAAAACCAAGTCCGGTTACTTTGTATTCAAGAATGTAATATTTATATGAAATAAAATATTACATATTTGTCCATGCACAAAAGAGCATGTATGACTTGTAGAAGTTTTGTTTACAAGACAAACATAACTAATCAGTAAGGTTAGGATTTTTATGTAATATTAATATGGAAAATATGTATATATTTATGTAATATATGTAAGACATGTAAAATGTGTAAGATTACATAAAAATTCCTTAAAATATGTATTTTTTTTTCAAATGCCCCAGGTTGTCTTTAGACATTCCTGGTTTCTCTCCTGGAATGGCGTACTTATAACCCACTTCTGAGGTTGGGGCGCCTGGAAGGCAGGGTTACGTTGCCCCGATGATATGATGGGTGATGATGATGATAATGGTGCGCCAGGAGAGTCCCTAATCCTAAGCTTAACCTAAGATGAATATAAATGATGATGACTGCGATGGCCATATGATTTCGGGGACCGTTTGGGTCTTTAAGTTTTCCTGACATTTGTCTTACAGGTGAGGAAAAACCCCGATAAAAACCTCAACCAGAAAAACTGTCCGGACCGGGGATCCAACCCGGGCCCGCTGCGTGACAAGGCAGCACGTTACCCCGAGACCACAGCGGTGGACAAATATGTAATATTAAATATATTAAAATTTTATTTGATATAAATTTATGTTAAATGTATATTAATGTTGGATAAAATTTGAAGGAATGGGTATTGTCATGTTTCTATTTTAAAATGATCCCACTACAGGTCTCAGGGATACTGGGAGTTAAGGCTCCCATCATTCTAGACAATCGACAAGAGATTTCAGCCTTGTGTGATAGCGGTCTTTACCCCCACAACATAGTATGGTATTCATTTTTTCTAGGCTGAGCGACCCCAGGATCATGATGCCGCCTGAATATTAAGTAGTTTAAAAATCCTGACCCCCATCGGATCTCGATCCTCGATTTTCCAGCTTGTAGGATAATGCCTTAATCAAACTATACCATGGTTGTGCCCTCTATATATTCCTATTATTTCATTCATGTTATACTCAAGTTTTCAGAGTCTTCCTGTATCTATGTTTGTCATGTTTAGTAAATAGAGTCTTCCAGTATCTATGTTTATCATGTTTAGTAAATAGAGTCTTTCTGTATCTATGTTTATCATGTTTAGTAAATAGAGTCTTCTTGTATCTATGTTTACCATGTTTAGTAAATAGTCTTCCTGTATCTATGTTTGTCATGTTTAGTAAATAGAGTCTTCCTGTATCTATGTTTATCATGCTTAGTAAATAGTCTTCCTGTATCTATGTTTATCATGTTTAGTAAATAGAGTCTTCCTGTATCTATGTTTGTCATGTTTAGTAAATAGAGTCTTCCTGTATCTATGTTTATCATGTTTAGTAAATAGAGTCTTCCTGTATCTATGTTTATCATGTTTAGTAAATAGAGTCTTCCTGTATCTATGTTTATCATGTTTAGTAAATAGAGTCTTCCTGTATCTATGTTTATCATGTTTAGTAAATAGAATTCTTCTTTGGCCGTATCTCAGCAGCTTTTGTATAGGTTGGAAAAAACAGCTTCAGTGTACAATCAGGTATTCGAGATTTTTAATGTAAACAAATATTGTTTTAAATTATTTTCCGCTTATGAAATTATTGATTTTAATTACGACGCATAATATGTAATTTTACACAAAAATCTTTGAAGTATGCAAAAAATATGTAATTATGATCAAATATGTAAAAATATGTAATTATAAATTTGCATATATGGTAAGTTTCTAATTCGTGAACATTTATAAATTTTACCCATGTATAAGCAAAGGGAAACAATATGTAATTACATACAAACCCTGGCCTTACTTATGTATAGCTGTAGGCTTTCACGGCCGGCGTCTTGATCCCTATTAGGTTCGTCTTCCGGGCATATAGGCCGTGGTCCAGTCGTTCTTCTACTCGACGTTTCGTCTACTGCTGCGGTAGACATCTCCTGAAGATGTCTACCGCAGCAGTAGACGAAACGTCGAGTAGAAGAACGACTGGACCACGGCCTATATGCCCGGAAGACGAACCTAATAGGGATCCTGGCCTTACTAATTAGAATAGCTATGAACCGAAAGTGTGTTTTTCGGCTCATTATTGTAACGTCGTTCTCCTCCCTACACTGGAATATTTATGAACTATGCCAATATCCTTTTCTCCTTGTAGTTACCCCCACTCTCCCCTCTTTACCCTTCTTGCTGCGCAATGTCTACGGCGCATCTCCCCTCTATTTCGGAACCTTCATATACGTGGTGCACAAGCAGAATATTATCATTCATCATTCAATCATTCAAGCAGTCATCGTTTAGTTCTTTGAGCAGATTCAAAGTTGAATCGGCATCCAGTCCGCGATGCGAATCATGCTCTAATGGACAAGCTGGTCTGAAGCCGAGAAGCGGCGTGGTTTAGTTGGTCCGGCAGACCAGGGAAGAAGTGGTCCCTGATTCGGACGCAAGTATGAGTGTAGCGTGAGGTATGGTGTGTATTTTTCCATTGTAAGAACATTGTTATTTATTTGTTTATATTTTGTTTTTTTTCTGAATGATCAAAGTCCTTTTTGTTAATTTGTTTTTAATTCAGACAACTTGTTTATATTAAAGGTCATCTTTTATTTATCTGCTGCTTTATTGATCTGCACATAGTTGTTCTCAATCCTAGACGGAAATTCACTCAAGTAGGAAATCATTTCCAGCTCCCTTGCTATTATGCTGTTTAGCTTTCTGGAATGACAATTATTATCCTTTTCACTCACTCTATGTATTTGAGAATTATTAATTATTTATGTCTATCTATCTGAGAGAGAAAAATGAATCAATTGCTGCCTTCTATGGGCCCAAGGCAAGCAACTTCGTGATAGATAACCTTGCAGGAAATCAGATCCACGTTAATAGAGACAGCAATAACAAAACCCGATCCCGGATTAATGATAGCAGTAGCGTGGTTCTCATGCCCACAAATGGTAGCAGTCTGCGTGGTTTTTTAAAAAAAAAGCTACAAATGGTTGCGCAGAAGCGTGGTTTATTAAAAGTGGAAATCTCTACCCCACAAATGGTAGTAGTAGCGTGGTTAATAAAACGCCACAGCTATGGGCAACTATCCAGGGGTAAAATACTTAAGTAGACCAAATCTACATTGGAAAGACCAAGTGTATCAAGAACTCACCAACAGTAAGTAGATGGTCACTTGGAAGACGCGAACAGGGAATTGTGGAGGAACGTTTGTGAATGAGACAAAAATCCGACTTCGGTTTGAAATATCCCTAAATTGATTGATCAATCTGAATTATTGCATACAGTTTAAAAAAAATCTTCGAAAACTTACTAATCTAAATTATTAAACTTTTTTTTAAATCTTCAAACACTTGAAAAAAATAGTAATATAAACTATTAAACTGCTTTATGCCCTGGAATTTATGTCAGTATTGCTTTGTTTTGTGCAATGCCACCAGGTTGTCTTTTATGACGTTTCTGGCTTTCTCTCCTGGCATTGGCGGAATTGCAATCAATTTCTTATGTTGAGGCATCTGGAAGACGGAGTTACGTTGCCCCGATTATATGATAGGTGATAAATCATAACGGAAGGCCAGGAGAGTTCTTAACCTAAACTTAACGTCAAATCCAGACCATGGACAATTACATGAATACATTTATCCTACATTTAATGAATAAAAGAAATAATAAGTCACGCAGAAATTGCGTAAGCTAATTACATTCATTCTGTAAGTCCAATTTAGGTCCGGTTTTTCTGGTTTGTCAAGTTTAATTCTTTCATTAAATAAATTGTTCGTATCCAGTTTCATTGCAAGGAAACAGAAATTCCGGCCGCCAGAGCAATTTTCAAATTCTGAGTTCAAGGTAAGTCTCCATTCTTAATGCTCCGATATTACTCCATCCTACATTTTCTATTCAATTGAGTCTATGTTTTCATTGTTTTAACCTCATTTCTGCTCGTAATCGTTGTTCCTAGATATTAGAATTCCGCCAATTCTTACAAAATAACAATATTTTATTATTTTTACCCCAATGCCACAGGTTGTCTTTACGACATTTCTGGTGTTTTCTCCTGACATGGCGTACTTGTAAACCACTTCTGAGGTAGGGTGTCTGGAAGGCGGGGTTACACTGCCTCGATGATATGAGAGTTGAAGATGATGGTAATGATGCGCCAGGGGAGGCCTTAAACTAAACTTAATCTAATTAGGCGAATATTATATTGATGATAACATTTAGTAATGTAGATTGTCCCCTGAAGGTGTTACTGGCACCTCGCAGGGTAAGACGATTGAAGGGGCTGCCTTCTTAAGGTTCATCGTCATAACCTCCCATTATATCAGCCCTAGTGGGAGGGTAGCCTCTTCCGCTCTTCTCAGACCGTTGAGGGCTTTCTCCTTGTTACCCCGGACATGGGTCCTTATATTTCGCCCTAAGGAGAGGGTTGCCTCTTCCGCCAATTACAACTTTTGAAAGCTTGTTCCATCTTGTTGTTCTTGTCGTTAAGGTCTTGGCCCGTATTCGTGGGCAGGGTACCCCGAGAGACTGGGTCCCTGACAGGACTTAGTCACTAAACCGCAAGGAAGGAGAAATGTTGGTCGCCCACACAGAAGATGGTCTGAACAATTTTAACAATTCTAGCTTTCATGAAACCTGAACGAGCCAACAGGCTTAATCCCTTGATCATGATGATTATATTGATGATGATGGCCAGATCGTGTTCGGGGAACGTTTAAGCCTTAAAGTTTTCTGATATTGATCTTACAGGTGAGGAAAACCCCCCAAAAAACCTCGCCCATGAAACTTGTCCCGACCGGGGATCGAACCCGGGCCCGCTGCGTGACAAGACCACATTGTGGACAAATAACGTAATCTTAATTGTATTTTTACATTTTCTGTGAAACCTGTGAAAGTGAAGAGAACCCTGATGACCTTAACATTAACAGGCATAACTACATGGTGCAACAGGCCTAGTACGTCCTTGGCCTATCAGCTGGCTGATGGCCTCACATCTACATGTGTTAATCACAGAGATAGACGATCACCCTGGCAGTGTAGGGGTGACACGTGTTCAGCATGTCGGGTCCCCCAGCCATTATAACTGGTTTTCTCAACCTGGAGCTGCTATTACTGAAGCTACCCAAATTCCTCACGGTACTGGGTTGGCTCCGGTTCCATACTGGCCGAAATTCTATGAGAAAATATCTTCCCCCCCCCCAAGGAGACAGGAACTAGCTCAAGTCCCGTAGCTCTGCGACAAGGTCTCTTGTTTTAACCACTCGGCTACGGTGCTATATGAATTATTAATCTATTCTATTCTATTCGAAATTTGTGTAATTGATCTGAAAATTTTGATAAGTGAATGCGACTAGTATTTTAGGATTTTATAATAGAATATATTTATTCAGCCTGGTGAAGTTAAGGCCATGTGACCTTCAGGACAAGCATATGTTACACATAAATACAAACAATTACAATAATAGTCATGCTAAACAATTATCTGTCAAATTGAATAATAATGAAAATAATGTCTAATCCATCCATAGTAATTCTGCCCGGAGGCAGGTCCTTCACTGAAATCATAGCATTTTCATGCTATGCTTGCAGCTTTACTAGGGAATTGTAGGTGTGGTAGCTTCCCGTTGCTTTCCACACCGGTGAAGGATGATGATGATAATTATAAGGATGATAATGATGGCCATATGATTTCGGGGACCGTTTGGGCCTTAAAGTTTTCCTGACATTTGTCTTAAAGGTGAGGAAAAACCCCGATAAAAATCTCACCCAGAAAAACTGCCCCGACCGGGGATTGAACCCGGGCCCGCTGCGTGACAAGGCAGCATGCTACCTCGAGACCACAGCGGTGGACGATGTCTAATACAATAACATTAAATACAATTAAAGTTAAATTAATGATAGAATGGATACAGAAAGGAATAACAGCTCGAATCTATTATACATAAAAAGAAAAGAAAGAAAAAAATACAAAGAAAGTAATAAACTATAATGAATTAAATTATCGCTTATTATACAACGCATTATGTAAATATATTAACAACTCTTAAAACTATTTTTATTAAATAATGAAAAAACAAATTATTTTAGGGCAGAGAGAGTGTTTCTTTTTTCCGTTATAAATCTGATCTACTTTTCGCAGTTGGAAGAATCTAATTGCAGCAATAAGAGAGCCAAATCACAAAGTAGAACGCAATTTTGCAACCAGAGAAACAAAATGTGACATATGTATGTCTTGCGGGTAGCTTGATTACTCGGGGAAGTGGGTCACTTAACGTGACCATAATAAGCTACACTCACGATGATGTCAACTGCTTTCTCTCCCATTCATAGATCCATCGGCATTTCATACACCAGGCTCATGAATAATCAAAGTCCGAATATTAATGCTATGGACATACGAGGCGTGGAGAAAGAAAGGTAAAACAATTTATGATCTTTTCATTTCGATCTAGTCATGGATGTGTGGGGATAATTTACTAAGCAGTTGTATCTTAAAATATATAAGAAGTAAATTAACTCAACATCATTATAGGCTTCATTGTATTAATAAGCTGATAGTTTATGTTGATCATAAAGTATTATTTGGGCGATAGCGAGGAGATGATAAGGGCCAACATACATACACTATATTGAGTAACACTAAGAAATTGAAACTGGAAGTAATCATCAATAAAACTAAATATATGTTCACACATAGAAATACATTATGTAATGGAAATGGACAGCTAATGACAAGCGAGGGAAATTTTGAAGAAGTAGGTGGATTCAAACACCTAAGAATAAGAATAATTATTACAAATAATGAGATGCACAAAGGAATTAATCATAGGCTCAATTCTGGAAATGCGTGTTATTATACATTACAGGGACTCTTGTCGTCCCAACTCCTTTCAAGAAAGTTAAAGTGAAAATATATAAAACTGTTATTCTTCCAGTTATATTATATGGATGCGAAACATTAACTCTTACTCTAAGGGAGGAAATAAGATTACGAGTATTTGAGAATATAGTTCTTAGGATAATGTTTGGACCAAAGAGAGATGAACAGACGGGCAAATGCAGAAGACTTACGCGACAGCGAGCTTCATGGTGTTTATAGGAAACCAGATATAATAAGAACTGTTAAATATCTTAGACTGCGATGGGCAGGACATGCGGCACGAATGGGAAATGAAAGAGGTGCATGGAAGCTTCTTGTAGGAAAACCAGAGGGAAAACCTCAGTTGGTAGAGGTGAGGTGGGAGAATAACATTAAGGAAAGTAGATTACACAGGAGATGATTGGAAATATTTTTCGGGATAGGGATGTATGGTGAGCTTATGTCCGTAGCCATGAACCTAGGGTTCGATAATGATCGAGTTAGTTATTATATGCTTCATGGATTGGACCATTTGATCTGTTACGTCTACAGAATTATTTATATCTGCTCTCTCCAACGCTTTTTAGGTCCTCCAAATTTTCTCTTAATCTGTGGTCTGTAGTATGATTGAAATGGAATTAGTCTTGGTTGCATTCGTTCTAAAGGAAAATTCCAATTTAATATGAATTCACCAATAATTTCTAAATTCTATTGACATGTTCAATTCCTGACGAAGGCCAATTTGTTTTGTGGTCAAGGAGATTGTATCCTGTCAGAGGTCTAAGTAATTTGATCGCTGCTGCTTCAATCCTCTTTTTCTGAATCTTAATTAAACTCCAGTTTTCAGAACCGTATAAAAAATTAGGTAGGACTAAAGTTACGTATAATTTAAAAATGTTCTCATTTCTCACTTTCTCAGAGTTCGTTTATTGTACCAATTAACTGGAGAAATTTTGCAAATTTGAATTCTAAACCATTTTAAACTTGGTTTGAAATTTTACAGCCCATTTAAATTAATTGAGTTGTTCTAATCTTTTATGGTTCATTATTATTTAGGTTTTGAAGTAAATTATCTACATACATATAGTACGAATGCTTACATGATTGCTTTTTTTTCAGCGAGTTCGCGTTCGATACACGGGGAGGATGATAATTTGATGATATGTGATTGAATGTTAGTTTATCTGACAAGGGACTCGTAGACCTCACATTCGATTCCCTCTGTAACTATAGAATACCGGCCTACTAGTATCATGATCAGTTACGGAAGAAGGGGCCCTAAATTCGGTCCTAGGTTTTCGGATAAGTACATTTTTTTTCTCTAAAGCAACATTTTCTTGCATTCCATCGGACCTTAATGTATGTAAGTGTATTGATACCTACGCAGATTAAGCATAAAAAGGTTCGACTTTTCGATACGCCGTAATTTTCTTCTAATTAAGTCTAGGTTTTCGACTGGGCAGACTTTTTTCTAAAGGGATTTTTTCGCATTCTATAGCAGAATAAGCATAAAAACAATCTGATTTTTCCATGCGCCGTAATAAATTCCAGTTTCTAAGTATTGAACGAAAATTACTCTAAGATGAAGTTTGCAAGTCACATACGTAATTTAAAATATAAAAGGAATAAAGATTCTGGATAATCGAGTAGAGATATTGTTCATATTCTTTAACGTTTATGAAATAAATAGAATGTGGTACACATTTGAAAATCCTTAAAGATAAGTACGTATGTTTCTATGCCAAAACCATCTCCTCTTGTGCCAGAGTCTGTTATTCACGTTATCGCCTAATTCAGGGTATTATTTGTATTCCTTGTTTGCGCGTGTGACGAAAAGTGGCAAAACAGTAAAAAAATAAATAAAAATATTTAAAAAAGTATAAAAAGAGGAATATTATAATATTCACCCTCCATGGTATCTTTACCTTGTCGTGGTGGAGTGGCTTGCGTGCTTAAATGATCCTGAGAGCTATGCCGGCGGTAGCATTGCTGCCGATAGGGTTACCCATGCCGGACTGGTCGAAGGTGATAAGCCAGACGAAAAAAGTACCTTGGTCGATAGAGTGACGATCTTTCACCGTAAAAATACAACCGTCAAGAAATGTGGACATGGGTTCAACTGGGGTAAAGTTTTCCGGAGGTCAAATAGTCCCCATTCGGTTCTCCGGGCGGGGACTACTTCAGGGAACCCATGCCAAAGGCTGATGATTAGAGGGAAGTAGATTATACAGGGAATGATTGGAAAGCATTAGCTCAGGATAGGGATGTATGGAGAGTTTATGTCCGCGCGGGCCATGAACCTACGGGTTCGTTAGTGCCAGTGAGTAAGTAAGTAAGTATATTATAATATTCATATTAAAATTAATTTATGTATTTTTAAATGCTTTCAACAACGAGTTTAGTCTGGCTATGGACTTCTTGATTATATTTTCAAGAATAACTGAAGGTAACTAATTCACTGGCACTAACGGACATAAACTCGCAATGCATCTCTATCCAGATCTAATGTTATCTAATAATTGTCTGTACAATTCACTTCCCACAAATCAAGGTTCAATGTTATTCTCTCATATCGTTCTTGGTCTTCCTATTGGGCGCTTTCCCTCCGGTTTTCCTAGAAGAAATTTCCATGTCACTCTTTCATTCTCCATTCGTGCCACATATAATGTCCATCAGCACTCTACGAGACTTAACTGTACTTATTTTATCTAATTTCCCAAAAAGATGAAGCTCACTTTTATATAGTTTTCTCCATTCACTTGTCTATTCGCCTTTCTTTGGTCCGAAAATTGGTGTAAGAATTTTATTTTAAAATACTCTTAATAATTTCCTTTACCTGAAAGCAATTATTGTTTAAATGCATTTTAATTCAGCCACTTATTCAAAATCATTTTCATTTGTTCTTAACGTCAACTGGAACACACTCCATTATCTATTCATTAGATAAGTTTGTTATAATAACAAAATTACGGGGATAGCGCCTCTTTGGACTAAGAATTGCATCATTGCATCTCATATAGCGGATTCAGTTTTATTTCCATTTGTGGCATATAGGAATATTCCTCAATTGTAAGAGAAATGATAGGTAATTTGGGCCACAACGTCCCAGAAAAATCACCAACTTTATAAATTATTGTCAATCAAATTCATAATAAATTAACTGAAGACCATAAAGTTATGTAGTACACGGCAATACAACCTGATTATCGTACTGTTCCTTTAAACTTTACTAGATAGCGTATATTTTAACTATTGAAATGCAACATGTTACAAAAAGGCCTACGAGGTTTAAGTAGAGTTTTGCTTAGTTTAGAACGACAGAGAACACAGGTATGTGTTTTATAACTTTAGCCTTTTAGACAGCATCTAGCAAGTGGGAATTGAAATATCCAAGCCAGACATACAATATGGCATTTCCGGCGGGACTTCGTAAACTAATGGTTACCATCCTCGCCTTGGGTTTAAAGGTAAGCGGACTATAACAGGGCCGACGTCAATGAGTTTTTAAAAACGTAGAAATCCTGTGTAGCCCTCCTTCGGAATCAACATTAATAAAATTCATAATAAAACTCTGTTTATGTGTAATTACAATATTAAAATTAAAATGTAAAATTATAAAATTATGAGCATTTGCTCAATCAGGTGTCAATACTGTGTATAAAATTTATTTTTGAATAATATTTACTCTTACTCTATAACAAAAAATATATAAAAAACAAGGTGATTTCTAATGATCTTTTATCATGCTCCAGTGCAATAAGTAATACGAAACACATATGCGTGCAAAGGCATACGAAATTATTTTTATTCTATTTCAGTCAATTTTTTAAAGAAATATAGCAGGATATACTCTGCTGGATAAGAAAAGAAACGAAAATATTTTCAAACTTACAGACCGAATAATTAAATATAGGAATAACTGGAAAGAACATATTGATAGAATACCAGAAGGAAGATTTCCAAAATTATTGCTAAATTATAAACCACACGAAAGGAGAAATGTTGGACGCCCACACAGAAGATGGTCTGAACAATTTTAACAATTCTAGCTTTCATGAAACCGGAACGAGCCAACAGGCTTAAATCCCTGGATGATGATGATGTAAACATGGACGGGGGAAAGGAGATTACGAGTATTTGAGAATAAAGCTCTTAGGAAACATTTTTGGACAAAAGAGAGATGAACAGTCAGGTGAATGAAGAAGACTGTTTATATTATCAGTGAGCTACATGGTCTCTATAGGAAGCCAGATATAATAAGTACAGTTAGGCCTAAGTCTCGTAGACTGCGATGGGCAGGACATTGCGGAGCGAATGGGGAATAAAAAAGCTGCATGTAAGCTTCTTAGATTATACAGGGAATGATTGGAAAGCATTAGCTCAGGATAGGGATGTATGGAGAGCTTATGTCCGTGCGGCCATGAACCTACGGGTTCGATAGTGCCAGTGAGTAAGTAAGTAAGTAAGCATGTAAGCTTCTTGCAGGAAAATCAGAGGGAAAATGCCCACTTGGTAGACCAAGAATGAGGTGGGGAAAAATAACATTAACCATGATTTGAGGAAGTAGATTATATCAGGGGATGTTTGGAAAACATGAGCTCAGGATAGGGATGTAAGGAGAGCTTATGCCCGCGCGTCCATGAACCTACGGGTTTGATAGTGCCAGTTAATTAGTGCAATCAAATTGTAATGGGAACAGATAATTTGAGTGTGAAAAGAGGGACGGTATGCGAGACACGAGGGACATTTCGGTATCCGCACACTTCCTACACGGCGTCACACAAGCCTTATTAGGGGACGTGCATAGACGTAGCGAATTTCATAATGGCAATACAACATGCCATGCGTGTAACACACGTAGCCATCTTCAATTTAATTGCTATTGCAAGAAACTTCAGGGCTGACCAGTTATACTTGTGTCGTGGGTTCGATTCTCTGCCATGCAGTCTTCTTATCTCTACATGAGACAGTATTAGTAGCTAAATCAATTAACATTTCATCCGGCGATATTGTCGTCAAATGTTTTCCGGCTTGAGACAGCGGTCTAAGGGCCAGTTTCACCAACAGAGGTAACTGTATTACGGCAGTTTTCCCCATGTATAATACATAGCTTAAACTGGCGTAATACAGTTACCTGTCTTGGCGAAACTGGCCCTAAGATTTAAATCATGCGAAACCTGAGAATAGACGTCTTCATAAGAAGAAAACGCCAGACATGGATTAACTCGGCCTTGAGATCCCAAAATATTTCAAGTGAAATCAGTTAACGTGCTAAAGTTACTAAAAATATTGATTCACTTCAATTTCATATGGTTTGTTTCTTAGCATTTTATACGTTGAATTTTATGCGAGACTTTTTGAGGGAAATTAATTGAGCTGACCAGAATGCTTGTTTACCATTATGATTTTTATAATAAAACATATTCTACATTATATGAAATAGAAAAAAAACTCCAAGCGCGACAGGCCTCGAAGGCCTTTGGCCTACCAGCCGACTGCTGGCCTCACATCCACATGTGTTAATGACAGAGGTAGTCGATCATCGAACCAGTGTAGAGGTGACATGTGGTCAGCATGTCGGGTCCCCCAGCCGTTATAGCTGGTCTTCTCAACCTGGAGTCGCTACCCACATGCCTCACGATGCTGGGTGGGCACCGGTCCCATACTGGCCGAAATTCCATGAGAAAATTTCTTCCCGGCCTAATGAAAAAATCTGATTCAGGACTTATAGATACAAAAACAAAGTTTAAAAAATCGTATTAGTCCTAAAATTATTCCCTAGTTATATTACTTACTTACTTACTCACTGGCACTATCGAACCCGTAGGTTCATGGCCGCACGGACATAAGCTCTCCATACATCCCTATCCTGAGCTAATGCTTTCCAATCATTCCCTGCTAGTTATATTACATGGATGCGAAACATGGATTCTTCGTTTAAGGGAGGAGAAAATATTAAGAGTATGTGAGAATAAAGTTCTTAGGAGCATTTTTGGACCAAAAAGAGATGAACAGACAGGCGAATGGAGAATACTTCAAAACGGTGAGTTACAGGTCATGTAGTGGGAATGTGGAATGAAAGCTTCTTGTAGGAAAAAACTCAATACACATTTGGAAGCGAACGCATCTAACCTGTAGGAGAAGCATGTAACATATCCTAAAAATAAATAAATAATAAAAAAACCGTAATTTTTGCGAATGTTTACAACATGCGAATTTTGTTATTTGTCTATTTTTATCACAATTTTCTTTCAAAGGAATATAATAATAATAATAATAATAATAATAATAATAATAATAATAATAATAATAATAATAATAATAATAATAATAATAATAATAATAATAATAATAATGATTTATTTTAGCTGGCAGAGTTAAGGCCATAAGGCCTTCTCTTCCACTCAACCAGCGAATAGTAAAATTATACAAAAATTACGTACATATTACAATTTTAAGATATTAAAATACAGACTAAACAAAATACAATGATGATGGATCTAATACTAGCTAATGCTAACAAAAACATAGAATATAATAAAATTAAAAATGATATAAAATAAAGTAAGTAGCTTCCTACATGATTATTAATAGAATGCTCTATATAGTTGTTATGTAGTTAATGTTTTCATTGTGTCGAACTTAAGATATCAGTTAATTTGGATTTAAATAATGATAGCGATTGACAGTCCCTGACATGACTGGGAAGTGAGTTCCATGCTCTAGCCATAGATATTGTGTAAGATTCAGAGTACAGACAGGTCCTGTGTTGTGGTATCAAAAGTATGTGGTCTCTAATTAGAGACAATTATATACCTACACTATTATTTTTCAATCTTTTCAAGTCTTGTTCTAACTTCATCTGTCTATAATTTCGCATCTATATTCCTAATTTGACGATCACAGTAAATTACCCTAAGCACTATTTTTTAACTTGGATTCGGCTTGCTGCCCGTATGATTCATCTCTAAATTATTCTGTTTTGTACTGTATTTGTACTCTAATAATGTCCCACAACAATGATTTGATGAAAAAAGTAAAACATCTTCATATCATCACCATCAAGGGATAGAATTTAAGGTTTCTTCCGATCTCATGCTAGATGGTCTGTCCATCTTTTACTGGGTCTTCCTACATTTCTTCGTCCTAGTGGTTTGTAATGAAGAATCTGTTTTGGAATTCTATTGTTATCCATTCTGTTGATGTGGTCCATTCATTCATCTCTGTATTGTGCAATTCTGTCTAATAGTTTGAATATATTTAGTTCTCTTCCTATATTTTCATTTACTTTTCGATCTGTTATTGTATAGCCAGCCACACTCCTCAGAAACCTCATTTCTGACGTTTCTATTCTTCGTTCATGGTTTTTTGGTTAAGACCCAGTGTTCCGATCCATATAGTAGTGTTGGACATACATTTTATTATTACTTTATGTACTACTGTACTAATTAGGGTCCACCGCTGTGGTCTCGAGGTAGCGTGCTGCCATGTCACGCAGCGGGCCCGGGTTCGATCCCTGGTCGGGACAGTTTTTTTGGGTGAGGTTTTTATCGGGGTTTTTCCTCACCTGTAAGACAAATGTCAGGAAAACTTTAAGGCCCAAACGGTCCTCGAAATCATATGGCCATCATGATCATCATTATCATCATCCTTCACCGGTGTGGAAAGCAACGGGAAGCTACCACATCTACAATTTCCTGGTAAAGTTGCAAGCATAGCATGGAAATGCTATGATTGCAGTGAAGGATCTGCCCTCGGGCAGAATTACTATGGATGGATAGATACTAATCAGTAATTACTAAATTGTATCTTATGGAACCTGATGATTAATTCCACATTCATGAAGGTTCCCAGTGATCCTATCACTAACTAAATCCACTATAACTATATTGTCAGCCCATCGCAATCACCTAACTGTATTAGACGAAGGAAATTAGTTCTGTACACTTCCTAGTGAGTATTTATAGGCGAATGGAGAAGACTTCATTACTGTTAGTTACATGATCTTTATAGGAAACCAGGTAAAATAAAAACAGTTAAGGCTCGTAGAATGCGATGGGCAGGACATGTGACACGAATGGGGAATGAAAGAGGGGTATAGAAGCTTCTTGTAGGAATACCAGAGAGAAAACGTCTAATTGACCTTCCAATAATGAAGTGGGAGAATAATATTAACCGTGATTAGAGAGAAGTAGATTATACAGGGAATGATTCGAAAACATTATCTCAGGATAGGATGTATAGAAAGCTTATGCCGCGTGATCATGAACTTACGTGCTCAATAGCGCCAGTGAGTTAGTTAATCATGGGCTATACAGTATCCTCATAGATATTTTTATGACGTTTAAAATGAAAAATATGCATTTATGATTTAGTTTTCACCAGATAACTGATGTCAAATTGAGAATATAGAACGCATATGTATAACGAATACTGAGGCTTATAAATTTGGACTGACATTCCCGGGCGCACGCCCGCATAAGTTACCGGTTTACAAATGAAAGCTTATAATACGAGGGCGGATTCTTCCTGTTCGTTCACATCCGTGTCTTTACGTCGGATCTCAATAGCATCCGCTGCTCACCTTTCAATATAACTATGGAAATTTCACATACAATAAAGCGGAAGCCTGCTTATTATGAGAGGGGAAAGAAATTAGCCTAAAATGCTAGACAGAGGTTTGAAGAAATAACATGTACAGATAACTAGCACGGCCTCTTTAGGAATTTTAAATTACAATGGAAAGTTTATATAAATCATGACAATATGCCAGCAATAGCAACATAATCCATTTAAACTATCATCATACACCATTCATGAATTTAGGCCAATGTTGACCTGTTTCGGTCACAACTAGACAGAGTCGTCTAGGTCGTCCTCGCGGGCGATACCGAAGAATGCATTAGGGATCCTAGTTGGTGACATTCGGGATACATGTTGTAGCCTCTGTCTCTGTAGGTGGATATCTTTTCTTCTAAAGGTTGCACGTGGAATTCTTTAAAAACATATTCATTCCTGTGATGGACAAGTACAGTGGTGTATATCCAGTTCGGCGCATGAATCTCATTTCTGCAGCTCTTAACATGGTGACATATTTATTTTTTAGAACCTAGATTTCACTTCCACACAGGGAAGTGGGGAGGGCGAGAGTTTCATATAGGCCTAATTTGAGTCTTGAATGTTTTTATCCAATATATGATTTTAAAATATTATTTATTAAGCCTAATAACAGTTAAGTCTCGTAGATCGCGATGGGCAGGACATGTTGGACGAATGGAAAATGAAAGACTTGCATGGAAGCTTCTTGTAGGAAAACCAGAGGGAAAACGCCCAATTGGTAGACCAAAAATGAGGTGGGAGAATAACATTAACTATAATTTGAGGGAAGCAGATTATACAGGGAATGATTGGAAAACATTAGCTCAAGATAGGGATGTATGAAGACCTTATGTCCGAGCGGGCATGAACCTACGGTTTCGATAGTGTCAGTGAGTTAGTTAGTTGTTATTTATTAAGCCTAATATTTGTAAAAAAATGTGGGTTTTATATTAGGATCGATTTTTTAAGCTTGTTTAGGAACTAAAGGTAGCAGTCCCACCATTGGACACCCAGCATCGTGAGGTATTTGGGTAGCTATAATAAGTAGCGGCTTTAGGTTGAGAAAATCAGCTGTAACGGCTTAGGGCCCCCACATGCTGACCACATGTGACTCCTACACTGGCTGGATGATCGTCTATCTCTGATTAATACATTTGAATTTGAGGCCAGCAACCAGCTGGTAGGGTAAGGGCCTTCTAGGCCTGTCGTGCCATGGAGAAATATAGATTTAAAGAAGAGGAATAACTTATTAAAGTCAAACTCATATTAGTGGTAGCATACTGTATGTAGGCTTACTATAGTTATTTACTGCTTAATATGATTTGGGAAAAAGAAGCTCTTCCAGATGAATGGAAAGAAAGAATAGAATATCGTACCAATCTATAAGAAAGGAGATAAAACTGATTGCAACAACTATAGGGGCATCTCATTATTTTCAACTTCGTACAAAATTCTAACAAATATATTAGTAACCAGACTTACTCCTTATATTGATGACTTCTAGGAGATCAATGTGGATTTAGAAGAAACAGGTCTACAACAGATCAGATTTTTAGTATAAGACAGATTTTAGAAAATAAATGGGAATATAATGGTACTGTACATCAACTATACAATACAGGTTAGTATGTCCACAATTATAAAGTAGGCTTACATATTTATTTGGTACAATAATATGTTTTGACCATAAAGGAATCATAAACTTTAATATTATACATCAATATCAAATGTCTATAGAACATGCGTATGGTACTCATTTCCATTGGAGGCTGAATAGAGATCAATGACCACGCTGCCGCCAGAAGGTTTAGGCGAGTCTAAAAATCTGACTCCAACGGACCTCGAACCCGCTACCTTGCAGCTTGTAGCGTTCCTCCCGGTAATTTATAATGGGAAATAAAAAAAGTGCATTATAAATAAGAATAGCAATACATAATTAAGAAGAACAAACATTTATAAATTAATTATAATTAGAGAAACAGGTTTACCGTTGTGGTCTAGGGAAACGTGTTGTCTCTGACACAGCGGGCTCGGATTCGATCCCTTTTGGAACAAGTTTTCTGGATGAGGGTTTTTGAAGTTATTTCTCACTTGCAAGACAAATTCCAGGGTACATTAAGGCCCAAATAATACCTGATCGCCACATGGCCAACACAATCGCTCATATGTATTCGTCTTAAATTAAATTAAAGATATGTCTTATTAAAAGTTGTGTTGTTTCGGAGGTGGCGCCACCATTGAATTATTACTAATCTCGAGACTCCTTTTATGTCCTTCTGTTGTCAAATAACATGTAAATTATGTAAATCAGAACTAATAATCCTTTCACGAAAAGTCGCGTCCTTGTAAAGCCCGGGAAGTTTCTGCCAAGTACCTGGGGTATAAAGTGAGACAATACTGATAAAATTCATATTAAAATTCCTTGAAGGTAAATAGGCACAAGGTAAAATATTAAAATAGATGTATGGCAGGTACCGTCGTCCTCAACTAGGTTAAAACAATTATAAACTTTTAAGAAGTGTAGGCCTTTCGGAAAATCAGCTTCCATCATCAGCAGAAAGATAAGCGCTACTAACTGTTGTTTTACGATGCTTTTGACATCAGAGATCTTCCATCGTCGTCCGTAGCTACCGACGCGACGGCGATGGAAGGCTGCTGATGTCAAAATATTCGTAAAACAACAACAATTTCTAGCGCATATACTTCTGCTGATGATGGAAGCCTTTTCCGAAAGGCCTACAATACTTAAAAGTTTTTTATATTTTTTTAACCTAGTTGAGGACTACGGCACCTGCCAAGTATTTTTATTTTATATTTTACTTTATAAAGTGAGTGCTTGAACTAAGGATAGTACAGAGTTAGAAATTAGAGAAATGCAAGGCCAGTGACACTAAAAGTAAAGCTCATTAAGATAAAATTGTGGGAACAATGTTTTTCTCCCGCAGTTAACGTGACCCTGATTTCATCGCAAAGCCTGAGGTAGTGAAGTTACATAAAGCAACCTGCTTAGAAAGCTATTACTTCTCTTAGTCCACAACGATAACATTATCGTTTGTGTTTCTCTGATTTTTTTTCCCGTTTATACTGGTTTTCCTTATTGTTTTACCTTCTTCTTTGTTTATTTTTCCTGTTTGTTAACTTTCTTTAATTCTCACATAGACACAAGGACAGTACACACACAGCCAGACCCAAGGTGTAGATTTAAAATCCCGTACCCCGCCAGGAATCGAACCCGGGTCGCTGGAGTGGAAGGTAGGGACTCTACCGACTACGCCACAGCGACGGACATTTTAACTTTTTTTCTTCGTCGTTTTCTTTCGTTTACACTGTTATTCCCTTTTGTCTAACTTTGTTAATCTTTTTATCTTATTCACACATACAAACACAAGACAGGACACACACCCAGGCCCAAGGTGGAAATTTAAAATCCCCCTACCCCGCCGGGAATCGAACCCGGGTCGCCGGAGTGGAAGGTAGGGACTCTACCGACTACGCCATGGCGACGGACTGATAAAACCACACTTAAAATGTGCGTTATCAATTTTGTCAGACTACTATATATTTCATACTTATATATTTTGTTTTAATTAGCTTGCCTTGACAATGCTGGTTAAAATATACGGTACTCTATGCTGATTTGCCATAGAATATAAATATAAAATTAGTATTTATTACCTCAACAAAAAAAAATAAAATGATAGAGAAGTATATTTATAATATCGTATATCAAAACCTCAACCTCAACCTGCTCGTGGTGCATATTGCTTTAAAATGAGTAAAACGTAAAGTATATAATGTATTTCTGTGTGTGAACATATATTTAGTTTTATTGATATTTACTACCAGTCCCAATTTCTTAATACACAAACACATATACAAATAGTGATACCCTGAAATAATGGAGATACATGTATCCCCTTATAGAGAAATCTCATGTTCACACATTGCTGCGTGGAACAGCTTTCTTTGGTGTAGAATAATTGATCAAAATATCTGGACTGAAAGTACACTTGTTTATCATTAAAATTATCTACCTACTGGTACTATCGAACCCGGAGGTTCATGGCCGCGTGGATATAGGCTCTCCATACGACCCTATTCTGAGATTTTTTTTTCAATCATCTTCGGCATAATTTGCCTTCCTCAAATCAATTAATGTTACTCTCTCACCACATTCTAGGCCTAACTACTGGGCGCTTTCTTTCTGGTTTTCCTACAAGAAGTTTCCATATACAAAATTTATATGTAAATAATAATACAATATAATAAAAATGTATATGTAAATAATAAAATTGTAATAGACAGGGGTTTTAAATCTAAACATAAAAAAATGGTAACAATAAATAGTGTCAGACAAGGGTGTCCTTTATCATCTTCTCTTTTTAATTTTATATATATAATGAAGTTATGTTAAAGTGGCAGATTAACTTAAATAAACATTTTAAAATAAATAATAAACTGTTGGATACAATATTATTTGCTGATGATCAAGTAGTGATTTCCAGTTCAGAAGATGATCTACAAAGAGCTATTTTTAATTTGGAAAAAATAAGTGACAATTACAATTTTAAAATTTCGAAGAATAAAACTAAAATTTTAGCATTTAAAGGACATGATACCTTACGAGCAAAAATAGTAATTGATAATAAAATTTAGAGCAGGTGAACAGTTTTAAATATCTAGGTTTCAATTTATCACATGTTAAAATTGAAGATATTAATGATAAAATAAATAAATTTAATCTAATGTGTGGCACTATTAAAAGAACCCGTAAAAACACAAGAAAAGAAACAAAAATAAAATTTTATAAAGTAATGGCTGTTCCTGTATTGATGTATGGATCAGAATGTTGGACGATCACTAAAAGACAAGAACAAAGATTGGAAGCAGCTGAGATGCGATTTTTAATAAATATAGCAGGATATACTCTGCTGGATAAGAAAAGAAATGAAGATGTAAGAAAGAAACTAAATATTTTAAAACTTACATACCGAATAATTAAATATAGGAAAGACTGGAAAGAACATATTGATAGAATGCCAGAAGGAAGATTTCCAAAATTATTGCTAAATTATAATAAACCGCACGGAAGGAGAAACAGAAGATGGTCTGAACAATTTTAACAATTCTAGCTTTCATGAAACTGGAACGAGCCAAGAGGCTTAATCCCTGGATTATGATGAAGTTTCCATATTCATATTTCATTCCCTATTCATACCACATGTCTTGCCCATCACAGTCTACGAGACGTAACGATTTTACATCTGGCTTCCAATAAAGATAATGTAGCTCACTGTTATTTAGTATTCTCCATTCACCTGTCTGTTCATCTCTCTTTGGTTCAAAAAAAAATCCTAAGAACTGTATTCTCAAATTTGTGATCTTTTCTCCTCCCTTAAAGTATAAATCCATGTTTAGCATTCATATAACTGGGAAATAGCAGTTTTGTTACTTTTGAAAAACGTTGAAAGGGCGATAAAGGAAAAAAAAAATTACGTTGTAGAATAAATAAGATCTGATATAGAGATAAACATGCTTCCGGTCAGACCCCGGCGCACTTGTTCAGTTGCTAAGGATGTTTGTAAATTGCTAGCGGTTTCTGGATAGATATTGAGAGAGGCGAGGTTAAAAATTGTAACCGCCGTGTTTCTCAATGTGGGGCTCACGTCCCATAAGGGACAATTTAATTGTTAAGAGGAGTAATTCGAAAATCAGCTCGCCTAGAGATTAAAAACTAACAGTTAACCATGATTTAACTTTTATTGTAAGGATGATCGTTGATAACCTCAATTTGAAATAACTGTTCGTTGAAAGTGTTATATAAGTCCGTTAATACAAAATATAAACATTTTGAAATGCTCAATAGTTTCAATATATATTAATTAGAAAGGGCGCGTTTTTTTTAACGTTTTTGCGATACGAAAAATTATATATATATGTTATAATTAAATGTTTAACATTGAGCAATGCAAGCTTAATATGGTATGATAAGAAAAATAAATGCCTGGACGGGATTCGAACCCGGATCTCTGAGTCTGTACCTCAGCGTGATATCCATTACACTACTAGGCGAATCCAATTCAAACACTTATTTTTCTTATATATGTATTATATTCTCCATTATTACTAGATGTCGCGAGAACTCGGTCTTCACCGCCATCTAGTAGCTGACTATAACAAGTAAGCAAATTAAAGAGAATATTTTTACCTTATAGCAGTGACGCTTTATAGATGTTATAATTAAATGTAGTAATAATGGAGAATATAATACATATATAAGAAAAATAAGTGTTTGAATTGGATTCGCCTAGTAGTGTAATGGATATCACGCTGAGGTACAGACTCAGAGATCCGGGTTCGAATCCCGTCCAGGCATTTATTTTTCTTATCATACCATATTAAGCTTGCATTGCTCAATGTTAAACATTTAATTATAACATCTATAAAGCGTCACTGCTATAAGGTAAAAATATTCTCTTTAATTTGCTTACTTGTTATAGTCAGCTACTAGATGGCGGTGAGGACCGAGTTCTCGCGACATCTAGTAATAATGGAGAATATAATACATATATAAGAAAAATAAGTGTTTGAATTGGATTCGCCTAGTAGTGTAATGGGTATCACGCTGAGGTACAGACTCAGAGATCCGGGTTCGAATCCCGTCCAGGCATTTATTTTTCTTATCATACCATATTAAGCTTGCATTGCTCAATGTTAAACATGTAATTATAACATCTATAAAGCGCCACTGCTATAGGGTAAAAAATATTCTCTTTAATTTGCTTACTTGTTATAGTCAGCTACTAGATGGCAGTGAAGACCGAGTTCTCGCGACATCTAGTAATAATGGAGAATATAATACATATATAAGAAAAATAAGTGTTTGAATTGGATTCGCCTGGTAGTGTAATGGATATCACGCTGAGGACAGGCTCAGAGATCCGGGTTCGAATCCCATCCAGGCATTTATTTTTCTTATCATACCATATATATATATATATATATATATTATAAATATATTTTTGACATTTGGCAATGAAGGCAAATATGATATGAAAAGAAAAATGAATGCTTGAGTCGGGATTTGAACTCGAGTCTCTAAAGACTTTAGAGACTCGAGTTCAAATCCCGACTCAAGCATTCATTTTTCTTTTCATATCATATATATATATATATATATATATATATATATATATTAGAAAGGGCCCGTTTTTTAACGTTTTTGCGATACGAAAAATTAAATTAAATTAAATTTTTGAACATAGCTTAAACAATTATGATAGTTTTGTTTATATATATATATATATATATATATATATATATACACATGCAATAAAAATCTCGTTATTTGCGGGGGATATGTTCCGCAAATATGCCACGAATGCAGAAACCGCCGAATGCAGAATGGTAATTTGGGTATATAGGGGATATGTTCCAAGGTTCCAAAATAAAATAAAAATTATCAAAATAAAAACAATTAATGAGAGATTTTGAACAATTTCTATTAATTATTACTGTCAGGATTAGGCAAGGGCTTAAGGAACTTGGTATTTTTTCTTGTTTTGTCGCTTTTAAAATATATTTCAATTCAGATTCATATTCAGCTGTAAATTCAGCGATAGAATTCCTTATTTGTCTTCGGATTTCTTGATAAATCGTACAATTGATTAATTAACATTGAAATAGCGTGATATAGACGCAAAAAGACTCGTCAACGTGTAAACGGTCAAGCATTTCTGTTTTTACTTTAAGAGGCAAAACTACTTTTTTCCGCTTCGGAATTAATTTTCTTTCATTTTACTCGGCATTATAAATTGGCAACAAAGCAGAAGGGACACGTGTTATTCAATCAAAATTATTGTAACGAACGACAAGTTAAAACAATAAAATACCGAACACGGCGAGGACGGCATTTATCAACGGACATGGCGGCACATGAAATACATCTGCTTGGCTTTTAACAATGAACTTTAGGCTTAGTGACAATAAGGTTTGTTTTGTCCATTTGGTTTGAATCACACTTTGTAAAAGCCACCATGGCACGCCAATGCGTTAATAAAGGATACTAGTCCTAATATACCGACTGGATCCGCGAATAAAGAAATTTTTAGCCGCGAATACAGAAACGTGACAATTCTTTAACCCGCGAATAATGAAAACGCGAATAAGGAGCTTTTGCTGTAGCCTATATAGGCCTATATAAGATCTGGAAATATGGGGAATGGCACTTCGAGCTTGACTCTACATCCTGAGGTACGACAGAAGATTAATTTAAAAATGTTGGTAGGAGTGAGATATAAGTTCTTTAATAAGGTCATAAACGGAACATTTACCTTCCATTGTTAGAGTTGAAGACAATTACTGCCGACTCATCTTGGCAAATGAAGATATATGACGTTACAAGTTGTTCACAATAAAAAGACTTGAAATCTTCAAGATGGTTGTCTAGACCAAACTTCTTTATATACGATCCCCTTTTCATAAATTAAATTAATTACTGGCAATGTTTCCACTTTCTTCGCTGCTTATTGATGATGATAATAATGATAATGACGATAATGATAATGATATTAATAATAATATTTTTAATATTATTATTAATAATAATAATACATTATCTCCCACTTTTCAATAATGTGACAATTTAGAAATATATTCAATCAAATTATTATTACTAATATTATTATTACTTTTATTATTATTATTATTATTAATATTATTACTTTTATTATTATTATTATTATTATTATTATTATTATTATTATTATTAATATTAAGGAAGGGTTTTCATATACTGAAAGTAAAGAATGTAACACAGTATAATGAGAAGTAAGACTTCTGTCTTTTGGCTTGGTTTCACATATAAACAGTTGAATAATAATTACTATCTGTGTTGTAATTTTAATTTTTATTACATATGAAACCTTGCCTTAATAATAATAATAATAATAATAATAATAATAATAATAATAATAATAATAATAATAATAACAATAATAATAATAATAATAATAATAATAATTTTTAAAATTAGGAATATTCCATAACACAGTTATCTTCTTCAACCCAAAGTGATTTGTCGCCAGAGATATCTGTCTAAAGGATCATCTTCTCTGAAATCTCTAGTTTCCATACTTCTCCCCATTCCATCTATCCAACGTTCTCAAGGTCTGCCTCTTCCACTTCTTCAGTTAGCTTTCCAATGAAGGATATTTTTTTGTATTCTATCTTCTTCAATTCTTATGAGGTGTCCACACCATTTCAAACGTTTTTCTTCTATTTTTATATATGTTTTTTTAACTTTCACAATTTCCCTTATTCTGCTATTTCTGGCATTATCCCGTCTTAAAATTGCTGTCGATCACCTCCAAAAATTCATTTCTACTGTTAACAGCTAGTAGGCTTGTTAACAATAATAATAATAATAATAATAATAATAATATAATAATAATAATAATAATAATAATAATAATAATAATAATAAATTAATAATTCTAAATATCCATTGCGACTCCAAAGATAGAATCCCGCGATCTCCCTAGAAGTCGTGAACCATAGTTTGGGAACAGCTGGTCTAGATTTTTGTAATCTATCTCGATCCATCCTAGAAACATGTTCATACCATGTCGTCACTTTTCAATTTAAACTACAATATTTGCTAAATATATTAACATTTCCTAAAAGAGATATTAAGATAATAGAGAGATAGCAATAATTTTAAATACTGAACAGATAATTCTGACCTAATCTTTAAAAGAGGATAAATATGACGTTCCCACCGTACTTTGTCAATTAAAGAAAAATAAATAAATTATCAAATGTTCCACTATTCCATATATTTTTTACTCTCACTGTATAAAAACAAAAACTAAACAGACGAAAATACCATATATATTAAATTTCATGAACGCAGTTTTACCTCTCACCTTATAGGTACTTTTACGTGTCACACGCCACCCGGGCTTACAGTGGCACGATCTGTCGGGAGAGGGATTTTAACGATGGATCACACACATACATTTTTTACCGGACCTTCCCGAATGAGTGATCAGCTCAATGTAAAGGACTCCTCCGAAACAACACATTATGATGATTATGTTTAGAGACCGTTTGGGTCCTAAAGTTTCCTGGCATTTGTCTTAAAGATGAGGAAAAGCCCGAAAAAAAAACATTACCCAGGACACTTGTTCCGATGGAGGATCGAACAGGGGACGATCTGCGTACCTTGCAGAGAAGAAGAGACGATATCGAGAACACAACGGATGTGTGTGTGGTGTTTGTGTGTGTATATATATATCTATATATATATATAATATATTATGGGTGTGGTTTGTGTAATAATACTAATAATGATAATAATTCTAATAAATAAGAATAATAATCAATAATAATAATAATAATAATAATTATTTATTATTATTAGTATTAGGATACATTAGTAAATTATATATATAGGCGTATGCTTGCGCTTTCCGTAAAAAAGCAGGAATGTTTTAGACAATCGTTTCCCACACCTGTGGGAACCCAGGGGGTTCGCAAAATATGTCAACGTGTTTGCCAAAACTTTTCCGTATTGGCGGGTTTCGAGGTTAGGTCTATTATTGTTTCCTTCATTCTTGCGGCATTGTCATTAATAATAATAATAATAATAATAATAATAATAATAATAATAATAATAATAATAATAATAATAATAATAATAATAATAATAATATATATTATTTTAAAATTAAAATAACCCTAGAATCTCCCTTGTTACATATGTGTAACAACGGGAGGGAAATTATCACATTTTCAGAATATATTAATATTTAACGTTGAATGCCTGATGTACAGTTATGTAACAACGTTAGGAATGCATTTTATTTATCTTCAATGCCAATTGAGTCTGCCAGCTTCGTTGTGTTCTAACAATACTAACAACAGTACCGCGGAAATCGTTTTCTTCACATGCTTATTAAAAAAATATAGAAACAGACTTTGTGGTGAAAGTGATTTGAGACTTTAATTTAACTTCTGTGGTTGCAACTAGGCCTACACGTTGTTGTAACTTTTAAGCCGTAATAACTAAGAGTAACTTTAGGTTTTAACCGTTAAGGGTTTAAGGTAATTTAAGGTTATTGAACTTTTGCTTTGGACCATTTTTGTCAAATTGTCAACATGTCTACTGTAGGTATCTATATTTAAAAGTACAGAGTGGATCACCCCAACTCAGAATCGTTGTGGAAGGGGTTGGCGAGGTCGAAAAATGTGGGGAACCGCTATTTTAGACCATTATACAGTACACTGCCGATGGGAAGGAAGGAAACGTGGCACAAACGAGGAATGAAAGAGAGGGACATGAAATGTATTGTAAGAAAACTAGAGGGAAAACACCCTGTTCGTAGGCCAAGAATGAGGTGGGTGAATTAAAATTAAACATTTGAGGGAAGAAGACCTAAACAGTAGATTTAAAAAAAGATTAGCTTAGGATATGGATAGGCTATATGGTGAGCTTATGTCCGTGCGGCCATGAACTTATGGGTTCGATAGTACCAGTGAGTTAGTTAAATGTAATATGGTGTATGACAACCTGCCTTCGGCATATAAAGCGCGCTGCTTCGAGTCAAATGTCTGCCATTTCGTTGCTACAATTGTAACGGAATTAAATGAAACTCCAATATTCTGCTTCACTGTAAGCAACCTTCTTTTAAAGAAGGCTAAATGATAATACATGTCTTCTGTTTAAACTCTGATGTAGGCCTAGAGCTTTATTTTATTTAACCATAAATGCTTCAACCTGTATTTCACCAAGGGGTATATCACGGGGTATTTACAGTTTTTGATGGAAAAGGATGTAAATGCAAACATATCTAAATTTTTAAGAATTTTAGGGTTAATAAATTCTATCTTCAAGCCGCAGTTAGTCGAAAAGCATTCAAGACTAAAAGCGTATAAAACACTGGCTCTTCCAACTCTTTTGAATGGTAGCGAAATATGGACGTTGAAACAGAAGGATATACAAAGACTTAGATCTGCTGAAATGATATACCTTCGGAGGACTGCAGGATACACACTACTAGATCACAAAAAAAAAAAAAGAAGACATCTTAGAAGAATTACACATGGAACCTTTAGAAAACAAAATTTATGATTATAAGTCAAGATGGATACAACATGTTCATCGAATGGAAGATCACAGAATACCCAAACAAATGTTAAGATATCAACCTGCAGGAACAAGACCAGGACGTCCACTCAAAAGACTTTTGGATGGTGTTTCTCTTGAGGCCGAAACAGTTCAACAAATGGCCTAAATTCGTGAATGTACTATGATGATGATGATGATGATGATGATGATGATTGTTACAATAACGAGTCATTTCGCAAAGGGATCATCTACAGCTGATTAAATTTTAGAGGAAAGGGGGAAAAAACTGATTGAACTTGTTCAGGAATCTGAAATTGCTACTTAATAAAGTCAGAAAGTGGTAAAGGAATAGTCCAGTTGATCCGTTCTAACGCGGAAACGATGGAAGTAGAAATGCAAGCATGGAATAACGAAAGAAGTGAATTAAAAAAAAAAGTAGATGATCCCTTTTCGAAATTACTCATTCATTACTGTTGTAGTTGATGGAAGATCCTAGTGAGGAATTCTGTAGTGTTGAAATGAAATTTCAGAATAATTGGCGGAATAGAAATTTATAGTAGCCTATAGCAGGTCGATCTCTGGAGAGCAAGTCATCAGATGGTGGGCCGTCTGCAGCGATTTTTCTGGGCAGTTGCAATAAGGTGAAGCAGTTTTGTTCATTCTATGTACGTACGATTTAAATCGTCCATGGTTGGTGAGAACCCTCCATGGCATCTTTACCTTGTCGTGGTGGAGTGGCTTGCTTGCTTAAATGGTCCCGAGAGCTATGCCGCCGGTAGTATTGCTGTCGAGATAGAGTTACCCATGCCGGACTGGTCGAAGGTGATAAGCCAGACGAAAGAAGTACCTTGGTCGAAAGAGTGACGATCTTTCACCGTAAAAATACAACCGTCGAGAAACGCGGGCATGGGTTCCACTGGGGTAAAATTTTCCGGAGGTCAAATAGTCCCCCATTCAATTCTACGGGCGAGGACTACTTCAGGGAACCCATACCAAAGGCTCAAACACAGGGAACTACATGGCCTTTATAGGAAGCCAGATATAATAAGAACAGTTGAATCTCTTAGACTGCGATGGGCAGGACATGTGGCACGAATGGGAAATAAAAGACGTTCATGGAAGCTTCCTGTAGGAAAACCAGAAGGAAAACGCCCAGTCGGTAGACCAAAAATGAGGTGGGTGAATAACATTAACTATGATTTGAGGGAAGTAGAATATACAGGGAATGATTGAAAACATTAACTCAGGATAGGGAAGTATGGAGAGCTTATGTCCGCGCGGCCATGAACCTACGTGTTCGATAGTACCAGTGAGTTAGTTATGGATAATGAGAAATTGTATTGTTATGTAGTCAGGCCATAGATAGAGAAAGGCCTCGAATTTTATGTAACTTGCTAAAGTTTTGGTACATCTAGGCCCTTCCCCCACCCCTTGGGATACCTCGGTCATCATGACCATACTCCCAAGTCCCAGACTTGTCCTCCCTATCTATGTTCGCGTCCACGTTCAAGTTCTCGGCTTTGAAACCAACACCTCTTCTTTATGCTTTAATTAGTTGATTTTAGTATTATTATTTAACGACGCTATTAAGAAGTTTCAGTATTATAATCGCCATTCAAATCTGGGCGTGAAATGGCAGAAAAATTTTGCTCAAAGGGCTATTATTTTAGGTTCGAAGTTCTATTGCGTGCTGTGAGTCTATAGCAAGTGACCCTTTCTAAGGAATCAAGTCAAAGGTGAACTTCCCTGCCACCCGCGTGAGCAGCTCTTGGGCCCATTGAGATTGGGCCCGGGTTCCAAGACATGAACTAATAGTCCAATTGTCCCGGCAAATTTGGATAGATCGGTATAATTTAGCTATGTGCTATTGATACAGTACGTATGTATATGATTCACGGCATGTAACGTGAAATCCATGTTCAAGATTTCCAAACCCTTATGAAATCATTGATAAAAGCCGGATTTCAAACTGCGAACCTCGGAACCAGAGGCGAGCATGGCAACCACAAATCTACCAGGACCGACTCTAATCTCTTAAGAACTGAGAATGACTTTTTGACTGCCTCTAAATTAATCTTTTATTAATGAAATTCGAACTACATTTTTGAAGGTACAATTCACAAAAATGAAGGTTGCACAACACATTAATTTCTATTCAATCATCTGCTTTGTGTGTCCAGGATGCAAATAAGAGAAACTGAAAGTAGTTGGACGTTTCACCTGCCACGTGCCTTAATGGCACGTTCTCACATTCTCAATGAAATACAGTTGAAGCTTCCTCTTTATGGATTGCAATATCCGGGTCCTATTCATAAAGAGCGGTTTAAGGCAACAAGTCATGGTGCAGAGCTTGAACTGCTTCGATTTCCCATGGGGAAGATTTTTTTTTGGAGATTCTATGCTACTATGACACCAACATAAATTCAAATAAAACACACAATTTATTGTTTCAGTATTTAATTAATTATCTGAGTCAAATATATATGTTGGAATTTTTTCCAAAAATATGTTAGAAATGCCTTAAAATTAAGTGAGAAGTTAATCTCAAAGTAACCTAAAATCAGCATATTTGCAATGTAAAATGTGTATTAGTCATTGCTCAAGTAGTGTAGCCAAATTATCACAAAAAACTCGCTAACAAACAAGTGAATGCTAAACTAATTTGTGTACTAACTCGCCCATTTCTCACCGTAAGTTTCCCACTGATAATAATAATAATAATAATAATAATAACGATAATAATAATAATAATAATGATAATAATGACTTTGATGATAATGCTAATAATCATAATAGTGAAATTCCCAGATATAACGGCTGGGGTACCCGACATGCTGACCACATGTCACCCCTGCACGGCTAGATGATAGTCTACCTCTGATTTACACATGTGGATGCGAGGCCAGCAGCCGGGTGGTAGGCCAAGGGCCTTCTAGGCTTGTCGCGCTTAGAGAGTAGTAGTATCGAAGGAGTAGAGATACTAACTTCGAAAAAGAAAAGCAGATATAGTGAAAAGAGATTGCAAAATTGTAATAAAAACGTCCACAAGTCACAGGTGAATAACATTGACTCAGGAACAAAAAACGAAATAAAATAAAAACAAAGATATTTATGAAATTAATGCTACAATTTTGTGGACATTTCAAACGGATTAATTCTAACAGACTCACCAAATAATTTAAAATTAAGAAAAATATGAGTAAAACACAAGTAAATACTATTTGCACTGTATAAAATATAATGAAGTAAAAGAAAATCTAATAGAAGATACCGTATCCCAAACAGAGAAATATTTGGAATCAAGGTTCATAAATGGGAAGCTGACAAAAAGTTCAATATGGACAGAAAAGAGAATATAAGGACACCGACAAGAAAATAGAGAATTATAGGGTCAAAGGAGAATTAAGAAACGGTTCCGAGTAAACCTATTTTGCATAGCCCTATAGAGATGATTGACATTTAAAATAATAATAGTAATAATACATGTTGTTTAGAATGTTTTAAATTATTATCGATCCGTTTTCGGGTATTTGGGAGAAATATAAGTCACAAGTTAAAAATGCCAATTTGATTCCCTATAATTAAAACTGTATTCCAAAACTCTAAGCACACTAGAATGTAAAAGAACAATACATTGGGGCCAGTAACCTATAAGTCATATGAAAAAAAAAAGTTGTAGAAAGCGTACCTCAATTCGTTGTAATGTTATCTTCATGGATAAAACTTCTGGTATTGATGACACGGGTCATGAGGGCTGAAAATTGAAGGTTGTTTTTTTTTTTTTTTCACTATCACACTGACGTTTTCTCAATCGCACAAAATGTGTGTCACGTGGAGCAGAGAGCACAATAAGATACTGACACTGCGAAACCAACTCAAGAACTGACTCCACTCGCGCCACCACTTTTCTATAGCCGGCAGCTGTAAGCCACGGCCAATACGACTGGCTCAAGACAACCAAAGACCCTAAAAACATAAAGATATGCTACTCATTGTTATTAATTAAAATACAGTAATATTTTATTTATTTGAAGGCGCTGCGTAACAGCTAAGGTCATAAATCAGGGATTGAAAGGACCGAAAAAATTTTGCTCGGAGTTCTCTTTTATTTCAAGCTTGAGTTTATTTCTTGTTTTGTAAATCTACACGGGACCACGGTTTTACTTCCCTTCAGAAGAAAGTCATACCCATAACTTTTACACCCTTAAAAAGCCATTGATCCGGCTGGGTCTTAACCCGCGAAGCTCGGAACGAGACCAATAAGGCACCTTCTAGTCCAGAGGTTTTCAGAGGAGTCTTCAACATTTTAGGGGAGGCGACGCAGTGGTTTATCGAACTAACTCACTGGCACTATCGAAACTGTAGGTTCATGTCCGCGAGGAAATAAGCTCTCCACACATCCCTATCCGAGCTATTTGCCAATCCTCTCCTATATACTCTAAAATACAAATACCCTCAACTCGTTTCCAACTCAGGGTCGGGTCGAGGATGAGATGAGATGAGCCCCTATATTTATAGAGGTCTGTGAAGAACAAGGGTGCCGGACGACCTAGCCTGGCACACTGTCACAGGGGCAGAAGAACGAAATGAAACGAAATGGATGGGATGAATATGGAGAAATGGTGGAATCAAATTGCGGCAAGGGAAAACCCCAAGAAAAACCTGCCCAAGCTCCATTTCGTCCACCACGAAACGAAAGGAAGTAATGGTCTCTTAAACCAATTTATAGTAAATTAGCGCTTACTTCTGATTATGAAGAGTTAGTTAATCTTTTCTATTCGCCTACGCCATCTTACGATCAATTCCTACCCATATGGAGTGACCGAGACTCGATCTCGGGACCCCAGCGCAGCGGAGAGTGGCTAGCGTCTAACCGCTTGCACCACTGAGCCGCCAGTTCTCCTATCTACTTCCCTCAAATCATGGTTCAACCACCTCATTCTTTGTCTACCAACTGGGCGTTTTACCTCTGGTTTTCCGACAAATTAGCAAAACTAATAATTTAATTTGATTCTCTTTAACGATTATCTAAAATGAAATAAAAAAAATAACACGATGGTATAATTCATCTGACAAGATACAAGCACTTACAATCTTATTCTTCTTATTCTTGAGTAAGATGTAAAATTTGAGTTGACTAAAATGTGTTAGTATTTTATTTACTTTTGTAAAAAAAGAAAGAAAAGAAAACGTCATCTCAATAATTTGGTCCAAAACTTAAGTTTAATTACCTCCCCCCCCAACACACACTTCAAGACGGACGTTGTACACCAAATAAATTTATGTTCAGGTCAAGGGCACCGTGTATCCAAATTTATTTGAAAATGTCTGGTCTATTCCACAGGATCGATTTTCTTCGTTATTAAGAATACAATGTATTACACTAACATAGTGATTGTTGTTTGTTTAATGGGTCTAACTTAACCTACTTCCGCTTCGAGATTAATCGTAATGCCAGGAAATTAACTGTCTGGTAATTTTCCATGAATACTTTTTCATATTCAAAGATTCTTTAATGTGACACACAAACCCTACATTTGGACCGACGCGACGGCTTATAGCTATTCTTCACAAATAAGCAGCTTCATACAATAATATCATCTTCTTCTGCACTTCCTGGATTAGGCATTAGTTGCCTGTTCCGAATAATATTATCTTCGTCCGTAAATTTACATCCACTTTGGACCCATGCCTCTTCATAGCACTTCCTCTTATTCTTCTTCCTTCACAGTAACCTCTGCCCGCTCCTGGAATTTCCTTCCTCAAGATATCACGGGTTGCCGCACACTTGGCACTTTTAAGTCACGCTTATGCAGTTACCTGTTGTCTAATAATTCATTTTCTCTATTTATTTATATTTATACTATGTCATTAATATTTTTTCTCGTTTTTTATATATATCTTGTACGTATTATACATTAAATTCGTTAAATCTAGAGTAAATCAAAATACATTATAAATATTAATTGTATTGTATTTATAACATGTAATTGTTTATGTTTATTGTAATTTAGATGTAAGACTGTTTTTTTTGTATTTTTTTAAAACCTGGTTGAGTGGCAGACAATGCCTTAAGGCCTTAACTCTGCAAGGTAAAATACAGCTATTATTATTATTATTATTATTAATTATTATTATTATTATTATTATTATTATGCGCTCGAGTCCGGGACGGACGCGCTACTGGATCTTCCGTGATACGTTTGAGACGAATATGATACGGCCCTAATAGTGATTAATGAATATAAGAAATGAATAAATAATGAAGGAATAGAATATAGTTAAAAATAAATTAAGTTTCATGTTGGTAAATAGTTCTCACAAGAAGCGGTTGAAACCCTAAGTAAAAGAGGTCATAAACATGTAACTCCTCAAATTAGACCTGAAATGTTTAAGCTGGGTCTAGCTTCAAAACTCACGTTTGGGAGAAATGTCAGACTCCAAATTTACAATCGCGTTAAGCCCAAGCTGGCAAACACGGTCCCTAGCCGTGAGAATAAAATCTAAAGGTAGGTGGTGGTTTAAATAAAATAGTTACGCCCTTGGAGGACATGTGATTAAATATTCTAACCAATCAAAATGAGAGTTAGGGTAAAGACCATATATGGGAATAATTGGTCCTGACTTCGATACGGAACTCATGAGGACAAAATTTAATACACTTGCGCTTATACTCGACACTTAGAAGGAAGAAGATCTTGATTGTTTAGTAAAAAAATATCTAGTAACAACGATTATGGACTTAGGGAAAATCTCCCGAACTCATTAGTCATTTGCTAGTCCTCATTAGCGAAATATCGAAGGCCAGGGACAGAACAGTTTTATTTTCACTGTGTAACGTAAATTGACAGAGATTAATTAAATAAAATAATTCAAATAATTAGTGATTGTCTGTTCCCACGCAATTCTCCTTCCGAACCCGTTATAGATAGGAGCCATTCCAAAATACTGCCCCAAAGTGTCGCCCAACGAAAGGGTCCTTTTACTGTGACAAAGTTTTTTTTTCAACGTGAGTGCATTCGAAATAAGAGTGACTTACGAAAGTTGTGGACTGAACATCATGATCCAGCAACAGTGTGGAAGACAACATTCTAACCACGAGATGGAAGGAGCAGCCAGGAGTGGACAACAATCCAGGAGCAGATCAACCTAGATAACCGATGGCGGATCTCTACAAACCTGACGTAAGACAAATAATGAAGATATACAAAGGTAAAGTGACAGATTTTTTAAAAAAATAATAGAACATAAAAGTTGTCAAAAGACGGAAAAATAAAGTATGTGGAAAATTAACAAATTAAACGAAAGTGTTTGAGTGTTGAATAACATAAAAAAATAATTTTTGTGAATAGAAAATAAATATTAATATTAATAAATTGTAGAATAAATAAATAATGGAGGGAAATAGTATAAATTTTATAGAAGGGCAAGCTTCATCAGAAAGTAGGCCTAATGATGAAGTAGAAGTAGGGACAGAGCATAACGATAGCCCGAACGCCCCCTTAAATGCAAATGATTCAAAGAAAACTAATAAGTCCCAGAACGACTTTGAATATTTCATGAGGCAAATGTTAATGTCAATGAGGGAAGATATAAATAAAAATAGTAAAACATTGGAAGATATGAATAAAGAATTGAGGGAAGATATGAATAAAAGTAATAAAGAATTGAGGGAAGAAATAAATAAATCAAACGAATCCATAAAGTCCTTGAAAGTAGAGATAAAACACAGTCATGACTCTCTAAAGCTAGAACTCCAGGGGACAGTAGAAAAATTGACCACGAAATTAGCAGAAAAGAGTGAGATAAGTAGAAATAGATATGACGGAAGGGAGATAGGTGATGAAAGTCCCCAAGAAAATAAATGTAAAATTAACAATGATGTCTCTGTGGTAGTTAATCCAATAGACGAAAGTACCATAGATGAAACTCAAAGGGAATTAGATAGGGAAATAACACTTCAGAATGAGGGGAAAGAATGCGAGCCAACTATTATAGGTGTAAACAAAATACCTCAAACCAATGGCTATGAATTACATGGGAATATATTTAAATGTAATAATGAAATGCATGTTAGTAATGAAGTTAAATTAAATCAAAATGGAACAACTGACCTGATGATTTCGGCACAGCCAAACATCCGTTCAGTATTCCAAGTTGAAAATGTGGATATGCAAAGTAGATGCATGGAAAAGATACGAACAAAGTATGAAAAGAAAAACAAGAAAAAGGCAGGGCGTAAAGAAAAGATGCGTAAGTCATACCGCGTAATAAAGAAGCGCCAAATAAATAGGAGGAAATGGTCGAAAAACAGTCAATACGTTAGATTCAAAGGTAACATAATGAAGTACTGTACTAAATTAATGCATAATGAGAGAGAATGTTACCTAGAAAAATATCGTGCTGAAATATTTGATCCGGGCGCGAAATTATCGCAAAATGGTAGAATGCAAAATTCATACTATCCTGTTAGAATGGATGTAATATCAGTTAGACATTAACATGCACCTGCATTGTATGCACAACAATTAAATAAATGTGTAATTAGAAAATAAGATTATATATGGTAATATTAGTATGATAAATGCAAGAAGTGTTGGTCATGCATATATCAGATTAGTATTAGGAAAATTTAATGAGAAATAGTTTAAAAGGGTCTTATATTTGTACTTGCTAGAAAACATAATGAGACTAGATAAATGTTGACGAAAACAGGGGAAGAAAATTTAAACTTACAGAGGGAGCGAGAGGCACCACTCCGCTTTATAAAAAAAAAAATAATAAAAATAATTAGCATGTATATTTGCCTTAATCTAAAGCGTGAACAAGAACAGAGACGATGATAATAATAATAAGTAAATTGTGAAAATTACAAAGAAATGAACAGCTGATCGTAGTGGGAATATTTAAGAAAATGTTGAACCCAGTCTAGAATAGAGATAAAAATCAGTTCACTAAACTTAAAATGTTGTAAAAGATGAAAGAGTGCGAGTGAGACGGAAATAGGCACACCCTTCACAGGTACAAAATTCATTTGTCGAAAACAAGTTACTTACACAAATACGATGTGAAATGAATAAATAATTGTTTAAACAAAACTCTTAAAAATACAAAATAACCATGTGTTATTATAACTTCATAGTTAATGTTCTTAAAAATCTAATATTATTCTTAAGGAGTAAAATGGAAGCGTTATGAGCATACGAAAATTTAAGAAAGAGGTTAAGGCATCGTCCTTTTAACAGTTTATGATTGGTGACAGATAAAAATATAGCGTAGACAAAGTGAAAGAATGAATAAATACAGGATCAAAGCCCGAAGGAGGCGTTTATATTATGTCCTTTTAAATGATAAACGTTCGCTCATATGGTAGCGAGAATTATTAAGGGTAGATAGAGCGACATGATTTTGATTCGACCGGTGTTGTCGAGTTGTTTTACTAATGAAATATAAATTGTCGTCAAAAAACGAAATTGACGAATATGAGCTACGATGATATAAAATTCTGTATACAGCGACGGTTCTGCGCGTATGAAATGTGATATTATGTTACCGACAAGTAAATAAATAAGGATAATTTCCACCTTAATCGATTGAATAAAAATAATATGCGAATGATGAATAAAGGAGTTCTATAAGAATAAATAGATTATCAAGGTATTGTGAAGATCAGTCAGTGAACATGCTGAGAATAAATTTTCAATGACCACAGCTAAGGGAGCGCCTATTTAAAAAAAAAAAAAAAAAAAAAAAAAAAAAAAAAAAAAAAAAAAGATAGATTTACAAATGAATTATTATGATGAATCGTGAAATGTTCTGAAAACTGAGATCGCGATATAAACATATATGATTATTATTAAACACCAATATGCTTATTTATAAAGGGTGATCATCGAAAATTACATAGGAAACTAATTAGTAAATTTACCATTTGATTAAAAGAGGGCAAATATGTTTACGGCAACATTAAGATCTATGTCTCATTAAAGAAATAAATGACCCAAATAGAATAGATTAGTAGCTAATTGGAATAAAAAGAATGTTAGTTTATAATAAGTGAGTTCCAGTGAATATGTAAAGTGTGAACCATGGAAAGTGCGAACGATATAAAGGGATGATATAAAAAAAAAATGTGCATGACATTGCAATAATAAACTGAGTGATATATGGAAAACGTATTATGCTAAATTACCGAGCGTGTGAGAAATAAAAGTGACGTAATCAAAACAAACAAACGTATAATAAAGTGAAAAAAACGAGAAGATGTATGGGATATGATAAACTAACCATAGGGTTAAAATAAGAAAAACAATTGTTGATCAAAAAAAAAAATAAGTAAGGTGAACCACCGATCGCAAATTGAGTTTAAATGTACATGTTTTCTTTTTGTTGTTGTTCTAGTGGTAATATGCAGAAAACTGTAAGTAAACCAGGGTGATATATGTTCAATAATATAATCTATTTTGTGTTTATAAAAACATTTCCATATATGGTACTTGTAGGAAAAGTAATAGTGTAATACTTTTGGTTTGATGTAATTAGCATATTTAATTACTTCTCTTCTAAGGGGAGCTGTGTTAAAAAAAAAAAGATAGATATTTTAACTTTACGTTAGTATTTTTTTTTTGTTTTAACAAGAGGCATTGTGAGACGAATATGATACGGCCCTAATAGTGATTAATGAATATAAGAAATGAATAAATAATGAAGGAATAGAATATAGTTAAAAATAAATTAAGTTTCATGTTGGTAAATAGTTCTCACAAGAAGCGGTTGAAACCCTAAGTAAAAGAGGTCATAAACATGTAACTCCTCAAATTAGACCTGAAATGTTTAAGCTGGGTCTAGCTTCAAAACTCACGTTTGGGAGAAATGTCAGACTCCAAATTTACAATCGCGTTAAGCCCAAGCTGGCAAACACGGTCCCTAGCCGTGAGAATAAAATCTAAAGGTAGGTGGTGGTTTAAATAAAATAGTTACGCCCTTGGAGGACATGTGATTAAATATTCTAACCAATCAAAATGAGAGTTAGGGTAAAGACCATATATGGGAATAATTGGTCCTGACTTCGATACGGAACTCATGAGGACAAAATTTAATACACTTACACTTGCACTTATACTCGACACTTAGAAGGAAGAAGATCTTGAATGTATAGTAAAAAAATATCTTGTAACAACGATTATGGACTTAGGGAAAATCTCCCGAACTCATAAGTCATTTGCTAGTCCTCATTAGCGAAATATCGAAGGCCAGGGACAGAACAGTTTTATTTTCACTGTGTAACGTAAATTGACAGAGATTAATTAAATAAAATAATTCAAATAATTAGTGATTGTCTGTTCCCACGCAATTCTCCTTCCGAACCCTATATAGATAGGAGTCTCAGCGCTCACCCTAAAAAAAAGGAACCGACTAGCTACCGAGGAAGGGCAAGTAAAATAACCAATTAAAATCAAAGTGAAACCCTAGTGATATTGAACAGCCCCTCCAAAGTACCTGCCCCACGTTACAACAATATAATATAATATATATATATATATATATATATATATATATATATATATATATATAAGACGAAGGCCTGATTAGAGGAAGAAAACCAAGGAAGATAGACACGAGGATTAAAGATAAGGTCATTGAGCAAGTGGAGAGCTTCAAATACTTGGGTTGTACTATCGGTAGTAACATGAAGTGCTGTCAAGAAGTAAAGCAGAGGATAGCAATGGCAAAAGAAGCTTCTAACAAGAAGAGAAACATTTTCTGTGGACCTTTGGCAAAATAATTACGGAAGAGGCTAGTGAAGTGCTTTGTGTGGAGTGTAACATTTTATGGTACAGAGACTTGGACATTACGACGGAATAAGGAAAAGCGACTGGAAGCTTTTGAGATGTGGATTTGGGGAAGGATGCAACGTATAAAATGGACAGACAAAATAAAAAAATAAAGATGTGCTAGACAGTGGGTGAAGGAAGAACAATGCTGCAATTCATAAAGAAGAAAAAGATAAATTGGAATGGCCACCAGCTAAGAAGAAACTCCATGCTGACGGATGAACTAGAAGAAATATTCAACGGAAAGAAGGTTGATAGACAATATTACAATAAATGGTTTGTATGTGGATACAGGAAGGAAAGCTGAGTTAAGGAAAGAGTGGAGAATGCTGAGTTTGCAGTGAAAGACATGCTCTTAGGCAGAACACTATGTATGTCAATCAAACATACTTTCATCAACGACGAACATAATATCGAAGATAATATATTAATAGAAGCGACCAGCCTCGTGGGCTAGTGGTCAGCGTTTTCTGACTACCGTTCATGAGGTCCCGGGTTCGATTCTCGGTCAAACCATAGGAATTTTTCCGTAAAGGGAATTATTCCTGTGGTTCCCCATGGTCTGGAATTTAGGTTCAGTTTAGGTTAAGAATTCTCCTCGCGCTTCATTATCATCTATCTTCCATTCTACCATCAGGGCAACGTAACTCCGCCTTCAAGGCGCCCCAACTTCGGAAGTGAGTTGAAATTTCGCCAATGCCAGGAGAGAACACCACATATGTCGAAATTATAACCTGGGGCATTGAATAAAAAATATTAATAAAAGCCATGCAATAATACTAAAGAGTTGTATTAACTACTGCATGCGAATGGCTGGCTGATTATATTGATATATAATTGGTAATTAATTAATAATTAATAAGTTATTTACAGAATGAAATACTTAGTGATTTGTCAATGACCTTGTCCTTAAAAATAGCTTTACACCTTTTTTCCCATTGAATACACTTACTTGAAACAAGTTTCTAGAGTTTTTTTTTTCATCTTTAAAACAACACTCTTCAGTTCATGTTTTATTTAAACTTCCTTTTTTTAAAACTTAATAAAATGCATTGTATGAATCAGAAAATTTCTATTCGTTTTTTATAATATAGGCACATACATAAAGTTTTGTTTTACTCAGTTTTGAAGATCAAATCAGGTAGGTGACGTCCCCCATTCTCCATACACTGAGTAAACCGATTTCTGGCGTTTGTCATGACTCCTGCCAGCATAGCAGGCGTTATGTTGGCAATTTCTTCCTGGATGTTGGTCTTCAAATCTTGTAGGGTCCTTGGACGGTTCACATAAACACGGGATTTCAAATAACCCCATAGAAAAAAATCACAAGGGGTCAAATCGGGAGAGCGGGCCGGCCACTTCAAATCGCCCCTAATTGAGATAAGGCGCTCTGGGAAGTGTTCCCTCAAAACAGTCATCGATGCTCTTGAAGTGTGTGCCGTTGCACCGTCTTGTTGGAACCAAGTGTCCCCTAAGTCCAACTCATCTAGCCGTGGGAAAAAAAATTCCTGTAACATGTTTACATACCGGTCCGAATTCACTGTCACTGTGACTTCATTTTCCTCAAAGAACCAGGGACCAATAATTCCACTTGAGGAAATTGCACACCACACTGTGACTTTAGGTGAATGCAAAGGCCTTTGATGCAATTGTCGAGGATTGGTGTCAGCCCAGTAGCGCATGTTTTGTTTGTTGACGGATCCACACAAATGAAAATGGGCTTCATCACTAAAAAAAACAATAGCGTCCTCAGGAACGACTTCCAGAAGAACCTCACACGCGTTCCTCCGAGAATTGAAGTCACGTTCAGAAAGTTCCTGCACAATTGCCATCTTGTATGGATGGAAATGAAGATCATCATGAAGTATTCTCCTTACAGAACGATCGGAAAGTCCAAGGGCAGACGCATGTTTGCGCGCAGAACGCCGTGGTGATCGCAACATTGAAGCTCTCACTACCTCAATGTTCTCAGGTGATCTAATCGGCCGAGGGACTCCAGTTCTTCGTCTTGTCGCACTTGCAGTTTGTCTGAACGTAGTGACCCACGTAACAATTGATTTCCGGTCCGGGACAGGGGCCAACGGGGCTAATTTAAAGCGATTCCGAAAGGCGCGCCGGGTTGCGATCACAGAACATCCGCTCGAAAAGTAGGCCTCAATGGCAAACGCACGCTCCTCACTGTTCCAACGCATGATGGCGACTGAACTGTGTCAGGACAAAACTTTATAGTCCCCCCTCTCGAACGAGACCACTAGCGCTCCGCTACGACATCAACCGACTAAATGGCGCACATTTTAAAAAAGGAAGTTATGCTGCCGCACCCGGTATTAACGAAACTTTCTTTTAAGAATTCTCTGCAAGTGCTCAATGGAGTTTAGGTCCGGAGATTGTGCAGGCTTTTTTTAGCTGTTTCGGGACGTTCGAGATCAACACCGTTTTATTCTTTCCAGCAGAATATTTTGAGTCTTTGTCTTGCTGAAACGAATAAGACGCAAACATACCCATTTCCTCAGCACTTTAACATTATTTTTCCATGGTATCATCGAGAAAAGGATAGTATCTGCTCCGTTTGAGAACACATAGCCCCTAAGAAGAATGGATTCTCCTCCATGTTTAAGAGTGGGAAGAGTGTTATCAACTTTTATAAGACTCATGATGAGTTCCATTGAGGTATTATTCAAAATTAAAATATAAAATTATGGAATATTCACCTGAAAGGTCTGTCTCAACTTAATTAATTATTTAACTGTAGCGCTTTCGGGACTTGCCCCATCATCGGCGGGATTCAAAACTGGTGTTTCACTGAAGATCTGGTAGAGGGGATTACATGTATTGGGTTCGTTTTCGTTTATCAGATTGTCGTTGTTGTGAGCTGCTTTCATGATTTCCATCTCTTCGAGTACGTTTATCTTTGCTGGATTATTTTCTCTGTGCATTACTGTTAGGGTGCTTTAAATTTTTAAAATGAGATGTCCTTCATGGATAACATGTTTTGCATAGCTTGATTTTCCTTCTGCTTAAATAAAGCTATGCAAAACATGTTATCCATGAAGGACATCTCATGTTAAAAATTGAAAACACCCTAACAGTAATGCACAGAGAAAATAATCCAGCAAAGATAAACGTACTCGAAGAGATGGAAATCATGAAAGCAGCTCATAACAACGACAATCTGATAAACCAAAACGAACCCAATACATGTAACCCCCTTTACCAGATCTTCAGTGAAACACCAGTTTTGAATCCTGCCGATGATGGGACAAGTCCCGAAAGCGCTACAGTTAAATAATTAATTAAGTTGAGGAGACGGACCTTTCAGGTGAATATTCCATAATTTTATATTTTAAGGAAGAGTATTAGCATTCACATGGCCACTGATGTTCTTTCTCCATATCCAGTTTATCCCATCGGATCGAAAATATTTATTTTCGTTTCATGTGACCAGATCACGTTGTTCCAGAAAAACCGGCTCTTGTCCTGTTGCTCCTTTCAAAGTTACGTCTAGCTTACGGTTCCTCTTGCTTACGTATGGCTTCGTCTTAGGGATTCTGCCTCTACAGCCATGCTGCCACAAAACTCGACAGATTGATTTGTGGGATACTTTATTTTTTTATATCTGTTCCAATAATTGCTTGATTTTGGATACACTTATTTTACGGTTAATTTTACTCGCCTGGTAATGAAGATTTTTTCTTTCTGAATCAACAACTTTGTCTTTGTCTTCCTTGGAATATTTCCAGTTGATCCATTGTATCTGAACTTGTTAAAAATATAATTCAGAGTAGAGTGGGGTTTATAAAACATTAAGTAATATTTGGAGAAACAGTACTTTACCTTTCAAAAAATATTTTCGAAGTCCTACAGAATAACAGTGCGCATGCGCATAAATTTTTAGAGCTGTCGCTAGGTGGAACCACGTATCTTTGAAGTCATGCAGAAAGTTTATATAGCTGTCGCTAGATGGCAGCATGTGTGATATTACCAACCTTCGAAATAAATTCCCAAACGTTTATCAGATATAGATGTACACTAATTTCTCCCTTTCTAACCTAACAAAATAAATTACATGCATATTTTTTACTGAAGTGTACACTAACAAACACTAACCTAACAAGAACAGTACTAACCTTAAAAAATATGTGTAATTTAGTTGTTGATGGTGGCAACATTGGAAGAGGAGAAAAAATAGCTAGTGAGTTTGATGATATTCTCTAAAGCTGTGATGTTACGGTGTTTTTCGTAGATAAATAAATACCTAAAAATTGTAAAATAAGGTTATAAGCATCGTTGAAAAGCGTTGAAAATATTACAATATGTTAGTAAAGACAGAATAAGTACATAGAGTAACAGTATTACAAGAATATATTATGGAAAATGAAGATAAAGTTAATACTGTTGAGCCACCAATTTTTTATTAATGAACAGTCCTGCATGCAAGATAAAATAATATTTATTTAAGTTGATTCTCTAGCTCCTTTCTTTTATTCGTATTGAAATATACATCGCCTATTCGATTAGATTGAACAGTTAATGTTTCCAATTATAAGATTTTACGTTTTTATAATAACAATATGATACTAAGGGCCAGTTTCACCAAGAGAGGTAACTGTATTACGCCAGTTTTCCCCATGTATAATGCTTAGAATTTTTACTATTAAACTATCTAGATATAATCATAAGGTTATAACATCTCCCTTTACAATCAAGAGATTTAAAGGGAATCAATGTAAAAATAATAATAGATATTAAAAATAGCTTAAACTGACATAATACAGTTACCTCAATTGGTGAAACTGGCCCTAAAAGGAGTAAATAAATGAATGGGTTTACGCTTCCTCTAACGTTCAGTAAACCCTGAAGTGCAGTGTTTATCGAGGACGTTTACTATATTTAATTTTAGGAAGTTACATTTTGAGGTTATTTTAATTATATTATTTTTGGTCTGGAAATCTTACCTCAATATTAATGTTGATTTGTTCTTGGACATGTTTCAAAACAATTCTGTTTTATCGTCATCTTTCCCAGACTGGTTTTATTTATGTTGCATTATGTTGCACCACCTGGATGTCGATGTCAGCTCCATCCTGTGGTTGGCCAAAGAACTTCCAAACAAGGTCACCCTCCATCGGAATATCAAAATTCATAACTCTGTTTCTGTTCTTCTGAATATAATTTTTTTCCCAAATAGTCAGCTCTTTTGTATTTTCTAACTGTTTTAATAATTTAGTGTCTGAATTTATATTATGTTTATAATTTATATTCAGAAGAACAGAAAACAGAGTTATGAATTTTGATATTCCGATGGAGGGTGACCTTGTTTGGAGGTTCTTTGGCCAACCACAGGATGGAGCTGACATCGACATCCAGGTGGTGCAACATAATGCAACATAAATAAAACCAGTCTGGGAAAGATGACGATAAAACAGAATTGTTTTGAAACATGTCCAAGAACAAATCAACATTAATATTGAGGTAAGATGTCCAGACCAAAAATAATATAACGTTTACTATAGTTTACAAACAAGACTGCTGTATAATCATTGTTTTCAATTTAATTACAACAAGAAGTCTGTTATTCCACAAACATTTGTAATAATCTTAAACTTGTTAGAAATTACATAAGTACGTGGAACAAATTTAACGATATCGGTTTCTTTATAAGCTATATTTAAATAAATAGGAATTTTTGTTTATAAAAATCGATCGTACAAATAAATATGTTACATAACTAACTTATTGGCACTAAGATGTAGGCCTATAAAACATCAGGTTCAGATGAGATCCCAGCAGAACTGATAAAATCAGGGGGAGAAAAATTGATGGATACAAAAACGCCGGGTACAAAATATGATTTGGGAAAAATAAGCTCTTCCAGATGAATGGAATGAACCGATTATCATACCAATTTATAAGAAAGGAGATAAAACTGATTGCAACAACTATAGGGGCATCTCATTACTTTCAACATCGTACAAAGTTCTAACAAATAGGCCTATATTAGTTAGCAGACTTACTCCCTATATTGATGACATTCTAGGAGATCATCAATGTGCATTTCGAACAAACATGTCTACAACAGATCCGATTTTTAGTATAAGGCAGATTTTAGAAAAGAAATGGGAATATAATGGTACTGTACATCAACTATATGTAGACTTCAAAAAGGCATACGATTCAATTAAGAGGGAGAAGTTATATAATATCCTGCTGGAGTTCGGAATTCCTAAAAAGTTACATTTGTACGAATGTGTCTAAATGACACAAAGAATAGGGTGCGTGTAGGAAAACAGTTTTCAGATACTTTTGAAATCCACAATGGGTTGAAGCAAGGAGATGCACTATCTCCTCGACTATTTAATTTTGTACTAGAGCATGCCATCAAATATTTAGAGGATGAAGAAGGCCTACAACTCAATGGTATTAATAAGATATTAGTTTATGCTGATGATATAGTACTATTGGGCGATAGCGAGGAGATAATAAAGGCCAACACGCACACACTATTGAGTAATACTAAGAAATTTGGACTTGAAGTAAATATCAATAAAACTAAATATATGGTCACACATAGAAATACATTATACAATCGAAATGGACAGCTAATGATAAATGAGGGACATTTTGAGGAAGTGGCTGAATTCAAATACCTAGGAACCATAATCACAAATAGGAATGAGATGCACAAAGAAATTAAACATAGGCTCAATTCTGGAAATGCGTGCTATTATGCATTACAGAGATTCTTGACTTCCCAACTCCTTTCAAAAAACGTAAAAATGAAAATATATAAAACTATTATTCTATCAGTTATATTATATGGATGCGAAATAAGGGAGGAAAGGAGATTACGAGTATTTGGGAATAAAGTTCTTAGGAAAATTTTTGGACCAAAGAGAGATGAACAGACAGGTGAATGGAGAAGACTACATAACAGTGAACTACATAGTTCTTATAGGAAGCCAGATATAATAAGAATAATTAAGTCTCGTAGACTGCAATGGGCAGGGCATGTGGCACGAATGGGGAATGAAAAACGTACATGGAAGCTTCTTGTAGGAAAACCAGAGAGAAAACGCCCAGTTGGTAGATGAAGAATGAGGTGGATGAATAACATTAACGATGATCTGAGGGAAGTAGATTATACAGGGAATGATTGGAAAACATTAGCTCATGATAGGGATGTATGGAGATCTTATGTCCGCGCGGCCATGAACCTACGGGTTCGATAGTGCCAGTGAATTAGTAGTTAATTAAGTTATTGACACTATCGAACCCGTAGCTTCATGTTCGCGCAGACATATGGTCTCCATACATCCCTATCCCGAGATAATATTTTCCAAACATCCCTTGTATAATCAACTTCCCTCAAATCATGGTTAATATTATTCTCCTACCTCATTGTTAGTCTACCAACTGGTAGACTGGATGTTTTCCCTTTGGTTTTCCTACAAGAAGCTTCCATGCACCTCTTTCAATCCCCATTAGTGCCACATGTCCTGCAGATCGCAGTCTAGAGACGTAACTCTTCTTATTATATCTGGTTTCCTATAAAGACCGTATAAAGTTCACATAAAAATGCTATTTATTATATATAAATTAACAAGGATTAATGGTGTAGATAATAATTTTAGATAGCTGGGAGGTAACTTTTTAAACGATAGTTTGGGTCAAAAATGTTGGTGACGTGTTTTAGAGAAAGTGACGGCCTAATTAATAAGATGAAATTTAATCACATTTTGTTGAGTGATTCCGGGTTATGTGGCCGTGGTCCATAGTTGGTGTTGATACCAGACGTTTCGCCCTCAACTGCGGAGGGCATCTTCAGTGGCGAGTGCCACTGAAGATGCCCTCCGCAGTTGAGGGCGAAACGTCTGGTATCAACACCAACTATGGACCACGGCCACATAACCCGGAATCACTCAACATTATGATTACCGGCCGTGAAAGTCTGCATTCAACTATTTAATCACATTTGTTTAATCTTCTCCTCCTCAAATCGTGCCCGACTTTGGATCAGGTCAAAGGATGATATGCGAGGACACCCCTTTCACTGACTGTATGTGATGCAGGCCGATCATGCCTAACGCACCATCATGGGGGCAGATGAATGATATGAAATGAAACGAAATGAATCTAGGGGATCAGGGTATTTTAGTTGTAAAATTTTGAAATTATACGATAGAAAGAATGGTGATGTGCAATTTTTAGTCTCTGAATTGTGTGCCAGATAGGCTACTTGAATTATTCATCCATTGCACATCAGCCGAGAAAGCATGTGATACTGTTGATAGAAATCCGTCCATCGGATGGAGACATTAAACCAAGCATCCAGTTCCCTTGATTTCCAGACGAAAGTTACAAGCCGACGCGACGCCCGCGCCGTGTTTAATATTCATTATTTTCATCGCCATCCCCCGACTCAACACAGTTTATGCATGAGTGAACGGTGTAATAAGTAGAATCCGGATGTTAGGCACTTAAAAAGTTTAAAATAGGCAGGCAAAGAGGCATTAAAAGCATTAATATAGTCACTAAAAAATCAAAATAGGCTCTTATAAAAATAGACAACATAAATTTTTACAGCCTCACGTAAATGGTATAAACATATGCTATCAATAGCATATTATGATATCATAGATGATATTGGAACTTGTTTTGCTTTTTTACAAAAAACATATTTATGTTTTGCAGTGTGTTCGTGCTGCGAAACATGGTACTTCTTCGCGCAATTTACTGAAATTTTACACACTTTGCAGAACAATATTGAACAGTCACTTGTCACCAAATTCTTTCACGAAATTGGTCAGCTTGTATTTTATTGTTGTCCGTTCTTTAGGCATCGTAAAACAACTGTTCTAAAGGAAAAAAACCAAATAAAAAATAAATAAGCCACATACGGGGTGAATCATAAATATGGCTATACGTTTGATCGCGTTGTGTGATGAAAATATTACCATTACAGGAAATATGAAATTGCCGTTGGAAAGGCAAGTATTCAAATTACAACAATGGAATAAAACAAAACAGTGTAGAACCTACGTCATTAGTCAAAATGGCGTTGAATATGCATAGCAAATTACAATTGCTGCATGGGCAATAACGTATGCTAATGATCGTGAGGCCGCAAGACGGGCAAGACGTGAATTTAACGTAGCATTGCAGCCGTCGACTGTGGGGAAGTGGAGAAAACGACTCCTGGAAACGGGAAGGATGCAGAAAATCAAATCTCCTGGAAGGCCTCGCAATAGCATGGATGCAGAAACAACGAAGAGAATTGTGGAGGCGTTCGACGCTAGCCCACAAAAATCAACCCGCCAAGCTGCACGTGAGAAATGTTTTGTTTTGTTCTATTTGTTGTAATTTGAAGGATTCCCTTTCCAATTATATCATATTTCCTTTAATAATAATATTTTCGTCACAAAATGCGATCAAACGTATAGCCATATTTCTGAATCACTCTCTACATTTGTCGTACCACTTTGTCTTCGAAGCACCTGTCTGTGAACGAGGACTACAGACTGAATTCAGTGTAATCAACATCAAAAATAATATTGCCAGTCACTTAACGTTTTCTGTGCAATAATATGTGTCATGAAGTTTGTCCATTTCAATTAATTTCATTCAAATAGTAAGTTAATTTCGGGAAAAAATGGCAAATAGGCATTTATAGGCATTGTAAGCTGAAATAGGCATTTATAGGCAAAATTAACTTCATGGAAAACAACTCTAGGGTTGTCGGTATGAACTTAGAAGAAGTCACTTTTACAATATCTATAATAAATAACTGTAGGCATTTTCCCTAGCATCCGGTCTCTAGTAATAAGTATATATTTGAATTCGGAGAGACCTGTCATTGAGTCCTCCATGTCCTTGCGTAGTCAAAAAAAAAAAAAGTATTTACGTGACCCTGAGTTTAAAAAACCTCTCCCAAAAGGCGTGTCCCTTAAACGCTCGGGATGTGTGGGATACGTTAAACTACCTACAAAGGAAGGGATTAAACGAAGACAAAATGATGCACTTACACATTCTACTATTATACTTTAGTCCTAGTCCAGCCTATCCAATTAAAATTCTTATCATATTTGGTAAAAAAATTAAGAATGTTGTAGAAGACAAAATTTTCTTAAATTTCTTTCATTTTGGAAGATTAGGGCCTATAAAAGATCTTTGGGACGGCCAAGGAAACGATAGACTTGAGACCGGAACAGGTCGCATTGATCTAATCCTGGAAAGGAAGAAGAAGAAGAAGATATACGAATCAAATTCGTAGTTTATAAATATTCTCTTGTTGTAGTGGATTAAGTTCTAAATTTATATCGGATCCCTAATTTTCGTTGGTATTTATAAAGTTTTAATCTTGCTCGAATTAATATTTTTAATGAAGTACCAAACTATTATTCTACCAGTTATATTACATGGCTGCAAAACGTGGACTCTTACTTTAAGGGAGGAAAGGAGATTACGAGTATTTGATAATGAAGTTCTTAGGAAAATTTTTGAACCAAAGAGAGATGAACAGAGAGATGAATGGAGAAGACTGCATAACAGTGAATTACATGGTCTTTATAGGAGCCAGATATAATGAGAACAGTTAAGTCTCATAGACTGCGATGGGCAGCACATGTGGCACGAATGGGGAATGAAAGACGTGCATGGAAGTTTCTTGTAGGAAAATCAGAGGGAAAACGCCCAGTTGGTAGGCCAAGAATGAGGTGGGAGAATAACATTAGCTATGATTTGAGGGAAGTAGATTATACAGGGAATGATTGGAAAACATTGGCTCAAGATAGGGATGTATGGAGATCTTATGTCCGCGCGGCCATGAACCTACGGGTTCGATAGTGCCAGTGAGTTATAGTTATGAGTTGAGTTAATGAAGTACCAAACATTCCTGATCAAGCTCCAAAAAATAAGTATTCTATTCTATAGTGTTCTGCACAGGAGAGGTCTTTCACGGCAATCATAATATTTTCATGCCATGCTTGCAGCTTTATTAGGGATTTATAGGAGTGATAGCTTCCCGTTGCTTTCCACACCGGCGAGTATGATAATGATGATGGCCAGATGATGCTCGGGGACCGTTTGGGCCTTAAAGATTCCTGACGTTTGTCTTACAGGTGAGGAAGAACCAAGGAAAAAACCTCACCCAAGAAACTTGTCCCGACCCGGGCCCGTGCGTGACAAGGCAGCACTCTACCTCAAGATCACAGCGGCGGACAAATTAAGTATATGGTTTCAGTATATTTATGAATAGTTGATGCTTACATTTAGAGGCTTACTGGCCGCGGTGGACTAGTGATTATGCTCCTTGCCTCTAGTCCCGAGGGTCGCGTGTTCAAACCCGGCCGGGGTCGATGGATTTTTTTAGGACGGCAAAATCCAAGGAGCAAGTCCTTCGGGAGGGACTTAAAGCCGTGGGTCCCGAGTCTGAAGATTTTCAGGCTCGTAAAAAATCCTTAAGCCTGAATGAAAAGACCTCTAAGCAAAATTTACCGAATTTTCCCGTCCTAGTACTACCTTGGTCAGGGATTAATCCCTGCCTTGGTTTCCTAGATGTCAGTATGAGGCGGAATGCCGACCACGGGCCACTAAAAAAATGACATCTATACGAAAACAAGTGTAACTAAATTAGTAGCCTATGGTTCAAATTTTTCCCTGTAGGGTGAGAGTGCCTAAAAATCTCTTGTAAAGGGAAAACATGAGCTTACAATACAATACACATACATAGTATGTATACATAGGTCTAATCTATCTATTCTGAAGCATCAATATTGTAATTTATTTTTCTAAAATATGAAAGTAAATGCATTTTCTTAGTGATGGACTTTAAAGACTATGAGTTCGTGAAGTGTCTGGTCCAAGATTTACAAACAGTGTTTGTTTTGCTTTTAAAAGGCCATGTTTTTAATTTAAATTTTAAATTAGCCAATAAAAAAAAGGTTTATTATACATTTTAGGTTTAAAAGTCTGGAATGACAAGAGTTAGCGCGAAGTATGTTGTTGCGAAAGACGAAAAACCACAATTCTTATGATTTATATCCTTTTAACATTTTTTGTCAGTTTACCCCCAAGGACTACCTGGTAGGGGGTCGCGCTCCTGGGAAATGACTTTAAACAGGGGTATCCCAATATTCCAATCTATACCGCGTGGCCTCGATTTTAAAATGGCATCATGCTATATTACAAAAATAATTAAAAGTTTAGAATGTAGATAGGAATTAACTAATATAATTCTAAGGATGTGTTACATTTTCAAAATTATTAACAACAACATCAATAATAATAATAATAATAATAATAATAATAATAATAATAATAATAATAATAATAATAATAATAATAATAATAATAATAATAATAATAATGATATTAATAATAATAGTAATAAGTATTACAGGGACTCTTGTCCTAATTTCTCTAGAAAAACTTTAAACTGAAAATATATAAAATTGTTATTCTCCCAGTTATATTATGTGGATACGAAACATGGACTCTTACTTTAAGGGAGGAAAAAATATTATTAGTATTTGAGAATAAAGTTCTTAGGACAATTTTTGGACCAAAGAGAGATGAACAGACAGGCGAATGGTAAAGACTTACATAAAGTGTGGTGCATTATCTTTGTAGCAAACCAGATATAATAAGAACAGTCAAGTCTCGTAGACTACGATGTGCAGGACGTGTGGCACGAATGGGGGAATGGAAGAGAGTCATGGAAGATTCTTATGTTTAAAGAGGTAAAACGCCCAGTTGGTAGACCAAAAGTCAAGTAGGAGAATAACATTAACTCTGATTAGAAGAAAGTAGATTATACAGGGAAAGCATTTAATATTGTTGAATAGAAATTAGCTCAGGATACGGATATGTGGAGAGCTTAGGCCGCGCGGCCATGAAACTATGGGTTTGATAGTGCCAGTGAATTAGTTATTTGTTAGCCAATAATAATAATAATAATAATAATAATAATAATAATAATAATAATAATAATAAACTCCAAGCGCAACAGGCCTAGAAGACCTTGACCTACCATCCGGCTGCTGGCCTCACATCCACTTGTGTTAATCACAGAGGTACACGATTATTTAGCCAGTGTAGGCATGACATGTGGTCAGCATGTAGGGTCCCCCAGCTGTTATAGCTCGTCTTCTCAATCTGGAGTCGCTACTAATTGTAGCTACCCAAATGTCTCACTATGCTGGGTGGGCACCGGTCCCATACTGGCCGAAATTCCATGAGAAAATTTCTTGTCCCATGGGGACCCGAACCAGCGCAAGTCCCGTAGCTCTGCACCAAGGCTTCTTGCCATAACCACTCGGCTACGGCGTGGGACATAATAATAATGAGAATATAATAATAGTAACAATAATTATAACAACGACGACCATAATAATAATAATAATAATAATAATAATAATAATAATAATAATAATAATAATAATAATAATAATAATAATTAGTAATAATAATAATAATAATAAATAATAATAATAATAATAATAATAATAATAATAATAATAAACCAATCTGTGGAACGACAGCTCTGAGAAGACATGGTCGACTGAGATTGTTACAGTCACTAGTTTTCAGATGACTGTACAAAGAGTCATGTGGTTAGTATCAAGCATTATTTCGACCTTAATTTCAGTTTTCTTAACTAAATTTTGCTATTTCTCATATCAAACAGCTACTGGATTCCTATGAGGTGGAGTGGATTACTTTCCAGACCATAAACCGAAATAAACATTTCAATGGTTTAACCTGAAACTGAAATCAAGATCCCTAGAACGATAGCTAAATATGCACACCACAGGCAATGTTATTCGTATTGCTGTGAATTAAATAATAATTTACTTCCCCCGCAGGGCGTTAATTTCCTTAGAACTGTAGTGGCTTTATCAGATGTTCAACTTAAAAATAACCTTCAACATAGTTCAAAACAACCCTTTGGTTTTAGTGTAAACCTTGAACTTAACATCCCGAGTGGTAAAGAATATCTGCCTTGACGCAGATTTGCGAGACATTCGGTGGTTCGAGTCCCTATAGGGGAAGAAATGTCCCCATATAATCTCGGCCTGAATGGGACTAGTGCTCATTCATCATCGTGGGTTTGGATAGTTACAATAAAATATCTATTCTATAGTAATTTTGCCCGAGAGCAGGTATTTCACTGCAATCGTATTATTTTCATGAAATGCTTTGCAGCTTTACTAGGAAATTATAGGTGTGGTGGCTTCCCGTTGCTTTCCACACCGGTGAAGGATGATGATGAAAATGATGTTAATGATAATGATGATTTCTCTCAAGAAAATACTGTTAAAATGGCAACCCAGTGCCCTATTCCGAACACACAGTAACTTCCTGGGTTGAATCAGAGTGTATAAAAGTGATTTTTAAGGGTGAAGGGGTTGAGTATTATAAGTCCCTTAGAGCCTAAAACCTTCCCGGGATACTCCTGAACATTTTGAAAAAAGAAAAAACCATCACAATCGGATGAATGGTGTAGTAATGCATAAAGGACAGAGTGACATTTTTATTTATATAGAAAAGTAAAGCTATTTCAAGATAAAATTAAAGTTTAAGTAAAAAAAAATGTATAAATGCCGATTTACATTTTACAAGGGAAAGTAGTTTTGTTAGGAAGTACACATCCCTAGCTATTTCCTTGTTTAAAGGGCTATTTATTTCACTGCAATTTAATTTGGTGGACGTGACACAAGATACGGAAGAAATAGCATGTACTACCCCTGATTTTTTGTTTGGAGTCAGGGAGGTGGAATGATGTGGGAGGCTCTTCAGACGCAACAGGTAAGAGCAAACACTTTAACAAGAAAGAGATCACTTCATTCATTTATATTCATTATTCAGGTACCAATGGGCAGTGATAAAATCAGAGAATGGCATGGGAAAAAAAATCCCTACTTAATTTTTAGAAACTTCTTATATACATGTTATCAAATCATTAAAGTATCAAAATAATGAAAAGAAAAATGGTTACCTTTAAAAACCTACATGTTGTGATAGGCATAGAAAGCCCTTGGCCTACTATCTGGTAGCTACACCTATATCCATATGTGCTAATCGCTAGAGCTAGGATTTTATGACCTAAAAACCACCGAAATAGGCAAAAAATATACGCAGTTATGACCTAAAATATACAAAATTATGTGCTGTAACATAAAAAATATGACGTAATAATATTATAACTATGTAATAATTTAAATTGTAAAATCAATTAGTAAATCAATTTATGATAATTAACCATTAGAATAAAACGGAAATGGGAAGCAAGCTAAAGTATGGCATTTGATATTGTAGTATGTTTTTTCAATTTATTAAAATTATCAGTAGTAACCAGCTTGTTGCGAGACAGTACATAATATTTGCTCAGGTATGTACGTAAGGGAAAATATCTGTGAATTGAAACGAAATAGGAGAGGAAGATAGATTTTAGAAAAAATAAAATTCTGAGAAATATAACTCAAATAAAAATGGAAGAAAGAAATTGTACGATAAAAGTTATTTAATTCTTAAAAGAGTGAAAATGAATAAGACCAATGTACTGCTAGAATATGCTCTGTCATATATAAATGGCCAAATATGCATACATATGACTTAACAAGGTACTTTAGTTCCATTAGTTTTTTATAAAAAGCATTTATTTATATTTAAGAAAATATATCAGTCTTACCAAAAATATATGCTATATCACAAAAATCCTAACCCTACTAATCACAAAAATGAACGATTGTCTAGCCAATCGTTTCCCAACCTGTGGTTAGCGGAGGTTCCCCAAAACATTTCCTTAATGGCGGGTTTCAAAATTAGGTACACACCGCGACATTGTTTCCTTCATTTCTGCAGCATTGTAATAATAATAATAATAATAATAATACTAATAATAATAAATAATATAATAATAATAATAATAATACTAAAACAATATAATGCCCATTGTTGCATTATGTGTAACAAAACGGTTTATTTGGTCTGTCTCATATCATTTCCACAATACATTAACATTTACCGCGAATGTCCGATTTACAGTCATGTTTAACAACAACTTTTAGGAAGGATTTTGACTTCGCTACAACTAGGATTGGTTGGATGGTACAAGACCAAAAATTTTAATTAAGCGACTTACTGCCATTTTTAATGCAATTTTATGATTATTGCAAAGTGAAGTTGTTGTGATTAATCCGCACGAGTACTTAGTATCGTGAAAGTATGTTAACGTGATATGAAATGTACGAGCGGAAATATGTTTTTACGTTGTAACCGTCAGCCATGTTGAATTTAAATAGAATTACAGTAATGAAGAGGGTTTTTTTACGTATTAAATCACATTTAAAATGCAAGGAACCTAAAAGCTAACCTAACCTAATTCAATTACTCTAACCTAAGCGAATCCCATGGAACGCCCTTTTTATTATTTTACGCTGTTAACATAAGTAAAAGTTAAATTTGGACAAAATTTGTTGAAACCACAGATATGCTGTGCAGTGGGTATCGCTGGTTACTAGTATGGTTATCGGTGGTTGATAGTATAGGTATCGGTGGTTGAAGTATGGGTATCGGTGTTTGATAGTATGGGTATCGGTGGTTATACGTGTGGTAATCGGGGGTATTCAGTGGTTCTCTTGTAACCACAGTGGTTATGACAGGAAATAGTCCCACTTTATTTTTAATATTTTGGGGTAAAATAAACGAATGATGATTACCTTCGCACCTAAAACATTAAATATAACATTTTATGAATATTTAATGCATTTAAGTAGTGTGAAAGTGGGTAAATACATTTTTGGTCTTCTCCCACGCGACCCTAGGACTATACGTTGTGTAACTTTTAAGCCGTAACTAGAGTAACTTTTAACTGTTAAAGGTTAATTTAAGGTTGTTAAGCCTTTTGTTTGGAATTAAATTTTATGCATGTTTACTGAACATGTATTTAAAAGTTCACCTAACTCAGATCGTTGTAGAAGGGGTTCGCGAGTCGAAAAAGGTTGGGATAACATGTGGTCAGCATCTCACATCCCCAAATCATTATAACTGGTTTTATCGGTCTGAAACCACTACATATTATAATTATCCAAATTGCTCATGATGTTGAATTGGCATCGGTTACACACTGGTCGAAATTCCATGATGATAAAATTCCATCCTGCATGGGAACTCGAACCAGTACAAGTCCCGTAGCTTTGCACCAACGCATGATCCCTTAAACCTCTTGGCTTCGGCGCTGGACATGGTTATCCCTAACGAATTTACTGGCAATATCGAAACCGAAGGTTCATGGACGCGCGGACATGAGCTCTCCATAAATCCCTTTTATGAGTTGCTGTTTTCTAACCATCCCCTGTACGAGTCACCTGCCTCAAATCATTGTTAATGTTATTCTCCCACCTCATTCTTAGTCTACATATTAGGCGCTTTCCTTCTGCTTTTCTTACAAGAATTTCCATGTCACTCTTTCATTTCCCATTCGTGTTACATGCCCTGTTCATCGCAGTTTACGAGACCTAAATTGTTCTTATTACATCTGGCTTCCCATACGAGTAAAGACCATGTAACTCACTGTTATGTAGTTTTCTCCATACACATGTCTGTCCATCCTTTTTGTCCAAAAAAAAAATTACTAAAACGTTTATTCTCAAAACTCATTATCTTTTCTCCTCCTTTAAAGAAAGAGTCCAGTTTTTGTAGAATTTGTGTGACAAGAATCTCTGTAATGCGTAATAGCATGCGTTTCTAGAATTTAGCATATGCTTAATTTCTTTTTTGCGTCTCATTCCTGTTTGTAATTGTTGTTCCTGGGTATTTGAATTCAGTTACTTCTACAAAATGTCCCTGCATAATTCAGCAATCCGCAGATGGAAAGAAAGCAATCATGAGGTATTGACTACCCAGCACATTATATCATGAGGGATTGTATTATAAGTTATAACCTACCCTACATTAGTCGTTGAGCTGGCGTGCTAGTTCCGAGTCTGATGGACAATCCTCACTTCCATTTTCCACTATTATATTCCTCTATACTCGAATAACATTCCTCCCAATGATATGATGAAACTGTCCATCGCATCTTCCATTCCATGGTATGTAGAAACTTCCTTAATGTGTCTACCTGCCAGGGAAAGTCTATTATTTTTTATTTCCTCGAGGAGTTTGAGGTAGCTGCCTGAACTACCATATATAGATAGATAGATCATAGGTTGATTAATGTCTTTGACATCGTCCGATTCCTAATAGCCAATTTTGTCGGTCCATCCAATCTTCTGGTTGTAGATGTTTCTCCTTCATTCCCTGACTCCAGGATGTTTTAGGTCTTCCTCTGCCTCGTCTTTCTTCAGGTTTCCATTCCAAAACAGATTTTGGTAGTCGATCCTCTTCCATTCTCTGGACATGTCCGTACCATCTTAATTCCTGAGTTTTAATATAATCTAAAATAGTGTCTTCAATCTTCAATTTCTCCCTTATAACTGAGTTCCTAATTTTTTCTCTTCTTGAAATTCTTGCTGCCCTTCGTATAAAATCCGTTTCCGTTACCAAAAGATACTTATTTGTTTTTGTTGTTAATGTCCAAAGTTCTGCTCCATAAGTAATGATGCTTTTAACAATTGTATGATATATATATATAAAGTCCCTAATTATATTCTGAATCACTGTCATATCAAAATGGTCACTGTGAAATTTATGTTCCTCGGTCCGAAGTCTCTTTTTCCCCGGCGTACACGATTAACTTTCATCAGCCTCAACGCTTTTTGGATACGCTGTGGTCTGATACACCACAGAGTGATACACTGCAATAATTAACACTTTTTAAAAGTATTAAATATTTCAGTTCCCCTGATCTTGATTCTTCATCACACACCTTGAAAACTGGCTCATTGATACTATCAAACTCGTAGGTTCAGCGCGACATAAGCTCTCTATACTTCCCTATCCTGAGCTTATATTTTCCAATCATCCTCTGTTAATCTACTTGCCTAAAATCGTGGTTAATGCTATTCTCCCACCTCATTCTTGGACGCTTTCCATCTGTTTTTCGTACAAGGAGCTTCCATGCCCCTCTTTCAATCTCCATTCGTGCCGCAAGTCCTCCCCATCGCAGTCTACGAAACTTCATCATCATCATCATCATCATCATCATCCATGCAAGTATTAGGCCATGTGACCTGTTATGGTCTCAAAGAGGAATTTTTCATCCAGCGATTTTTTGTACGTCCCAGCGATCTTTCGCCTTGGGGGCAGTAACGAAGCATGGCTTTTGGAATTCTGTGAGATGACATTCGTTGAAGGTGGACTTTCCAGTTGTTCTGGTAGTTTTGTATACATATGATGGAGAATGGGTTCTACATCCAACTCTTCCAAAATTTTCAGCAGTTCTTATTATATCTGATCTTGATTCTTTATCACACACCTTGAAAACTAACTCGTTGACACTATCAAACCCGTAGGTTCATGGCTGCGCGGACATAAGTTCTCCTTACATCCCTATCCTGAGATTATATCTTGTAATCATCCCATGTATAATATACTTGCCTCAAATCGTGGTTAATGCTATTCTCCCGCCTCATTCTTGGCCTACCTACTGGACGCTTTCCCTCTGATTTGCTACAGGGAGTTTTCATGTCCCTCTTTCATTCTCCATTCGTGCAACATGTCCTGCCCATCAAAGTCTACGAGACTTAACATTTTTTATTATACTGTATTTGGTTTCCCATGAAGATCATGTAGCTAACTGCTATGTAGTATTCTCCATTCGCATGTCCTCTCTGTCAAAAAAATTCCCTAATATATTTATTTATTTTTTTTTTTCAAATTCTCATAATTTTTTCATCTTATTTAACGTAAGAGTCCATGTTTCGAATCCATGTAATATACCTGGAAGTGTAACAATTTTATATATTTTCCAGTTTAACGTTTTTGAGAAAAGTTGGGACAACAATAGTCCCTGTAATGCGCAATAGCATACATTTCGATAATTAAGTCTATGTTTAATTTCTTTGTGGACCTAATTCCTGTTTGTAATTATCATTCCTAGGCATTTGAATTCAGACACTTCTTCAAAATTTCCCTCATTTGTCATTAAGTGTTTATTTCCATTAAATAATGTATTTCTATTTGTAACCATACGCTTGGTTTTATTGATTTTTAATTCCAGACCTAATTTCTTAGTGTTACTCATTAGAGTGTGCGTGTTGGCCCTTAGTATCTTCTCAATATCTTCTAATATTACTACATCATCAGCATAAGCTAACATCTTATTAATACCATTGAGTTGTAGACCTTTTTTTGTCCTCTAAAGGTTTGATATACTCTAATACAAATAGAGGAAATAGTAAATCTATTTGCTTAAACCCATTGTGAATTTCAAAAGTATATGAAAACTGTTTCCCTACACGAAACCTATTAACATTTTTAATAATCTCCTTTGCATCACAGTGATCTATGAAACATTATCCAAAATAAATGTAAAGTAACTAAACTGAATAACAGTTAACTAAGGTGAATAAAAAATAAATTTAACAATATAAAGTATAAACATATATTGAATACGCCCGAAATAAATCACAGATATGCGTGACATATTATGACTGTTCCTTATTAGTGGACGTGTTTGTTATTCTGATACTTAAAATTACCCCTGCTCCATTCCCCTCGAGCTTTCATTTTCTTCATTCGCGGATTGTAGCCGGTAATCAACAAAAAATTGATGGTTTTTGACACAAGCTTCGTCTAGTGTGGGTTTTACCAGGCACACATCGAAATATATTATATGCGGAAGAGCGAATTCGTCAGTAATACTGAATTGGGGCTAGTAGGGATAACATAAAGGAAACACTCTATGCGTTCCTCTATGGTGATAATATGAATGCAGGGAGCTCCGTCAAGCCGAATGAGATAGATGATTGCTGGCGCAGCAGAAAATTTGAAATGTAATTTTGACGGGTAATTGATTTTCATGATACTCGGCAAATTTTTCATAAATTTAAGACATTAGTCAAACATTATGAATATACGAATTAACAGCTGGGGTGACTGGTGTTAAATGCAAGCCACTGAATTTTAATAAATTTTGTTAAGAAAGGAGATCACCCTAATCGCGCCTATGTAAATTATTAACTATTTCATATCCATTATTCATCGCGCTAATTTGCTTCCGGTTATCGATTAATGTACTGACACTTGTCCCGCTCGGGACATGAATGCTCCCCTAGTGGAGAATTTCTTAACCAGACTAATTTAGTTACTCTTATTTCCAGATAGATGTCAGCGAGTGACATGTTATGAGCATATCGCCTCGAGGAGACATCTAATAGAAAACTAAGGTGGATGTATCCTAAAAATTCATCGACCCCGGCCGGTTTGAACCCGCGAATCTCGGGACCAGAGGCAAGGAACTAGCGGCCGACTCAGGTTATTACTGCAAATGAATAAATTATATTAAAGGAAGAAATTGATTTAATTGAAGGGAGAATCAAAATTCTTAATGGTCTGGTCCTACACATAGTTTGTTTAGTGAAATAGATATATATTTTTGTTTCATATCGTAATTAATTTTGTTTGTTTCTCTCACAGACCGAATGTTAAGTAAATTATTAGTATTTAGATTATCCTAAGAAAATTTAGCGTAATTGGAGTTAGAATTAGCTTAATTTAGACTTCACTATTGGCAATACTGTTTAAGGAAGCACCCGAACAGGCAAACGATCCTCTATGCAACATAGAGAACCGATAAAAACGATAAAGTAGGCTGTGGCGAAGGAAGTGTAATGGCGTGAAAATGTATTAGTGTTGTCACTTAGTATTAAATGTTATGTAAGTAAATTACGTGCATTTGTAAAACAGGAAGAAGAATAAGAATAGAGAACACATCATATTTTTATTTCGTTTAATAACGTATTTTCTATACTATTGACTAAAACGTTCTTTGGTTGGCTGCTAAGTTTTTACTCTTGATACTGTTTATTAGTACAACAAAAGCAAAATGTCTGAAAGGAAAGTATTGAATAAATATTATCCACCGGATTTTGATCCATCTAAAATTCCACGTATGAAACTGCCTAGGAATAGGCAATATACCGTACGACTTATGGCCCCATTTAATATGAGGTGCATAACATGTGGTGAATATATTTATAAAGGAAAGAAATTCAATGCACGAAAAGAAGATGTTGAAGGAGAAGATTATTTGGGAATCAGAATTTATAGATTTTATATCAAGTGTACCAGATGTCTTCAAGAAATTTCATTTAAAACAGATCCTAGAAATACAGATTATGAAATTGAAGCAGGAGCCACTAGAAATTTTATGGCTCTCAAGTTAGCAGAAGAACAAGCACAAAGAGAAGAAGACGAGAGAAAGGAAGATGAAGCCACAAAATCCAATGAAATTACTTGAGAATCGTACAAAGCAATCAAAACAAGAACTTGAATTACTTGAATCTTTGGAAGAACTCAGAGATTTGAATAGAAGACAACGTTCAGTTGACTATGACACCATGCTGTCACAGTTTGATACCAAAGAAGCACAAAAAAAGCTGCAAGAGATGCAAGAAGAGGAAGATGAGAAGTTTATTAAATCAGTTTTCAAATCTGGTACTTCAAAGAAAGTAATATCAGAAGAAATAATAGAAACTATAGATGATGATGGAAATACTACTGAAAATAATATTCAGGAGCCCCCAACAAAAGTTGCACGGGTTTCTACAGTAACCAAAGCACGTTTTGCTGAAGAAGCATTAGTGAAAAACAAGCCACTGGACGCTACATGGAGTAGGAGTGTAGGATCAATCAACAAGAAAGGAGGACTTGGAACTCTTGTTAGAATAAAACAGCCGCAATCTAATGAAGTAGATTCTGAAAATGGAACCTCGGTTACATCTCAAAGTTTAGTAACTTCATCTAAACAAGATACGTCACATAAAGACAACATTCCAAAATGTGTACCTACAGGACTTTCATTATTAGGTGCTTATTCTGGTAGTGATGATAGTGACTAAAACATTAACATTTTTATTCACTACTTCTTATGATTTGTCTTCAAATTTCATGAAGCTTTAATCTCTGGGATTAATTTTTTAAAGTTTTGTATTTCAAGAATCAGTTCTTTCATATTTAATCAACAAATGTATACCTGAACTAGCAATGATGAGGAATTCTGAGGCCGTAGGCTATGTATCTTCATACAGATCATTAGTTTCTAAACGTATTGATAATTAAAAATTTTTGCCTAGACTGAGACTCGAACCCGGGACCTTTGGCTTTCCGGGCCAAATGCTCTACCAACTGAACTACCAAGGCGAGTTGCGATCTAGATGCAAATTCTTCTCTTATATACGTAATTCCCTCGTGCCAAATGCTTTGAAACCTTTGCTTTTATCTTTGCAAATGGCGGCTTCTTAGTTAAGAAGACATTTATTGGGAATTTAACACTACTTTATAAAACCAGTAGGGCTTCTATTGATGTTTTTATTATTAATTTAACACTTCTCACTGAAGGATAAATTATGTTTGAAGAGAAAAATTTTCATCTAGACCTATTTCTCTAATTCACAATAAATGTCTTCTTAACTAAGAAGCTGCCATTTGCAAAGATAGAAGCAAAGGTTTCAAAGCATTTGGCACAAGGGAATTACAATGTATATAAGAGAAGAATTTGCATCTAGATCGCAACTCGCCTCGGTAGTTCAGTTGGTAGAGCATTTGGCCCGGAAAGCCAAAGGTCCCGGGTTCAAGTCTCGGTCTAGGTGAAAATTTTTCTCTTCAAATATATCAGTGATAAGTGTTAAATCAATAATAAAAACATCAATGTCTAATTATATTTATGCTATAGTAAAATGTTCAGTTGAGTTATCAATGATTTAGTCCAGCAATAACCTATGAAAGATTGAAATTTCCGCTAAAGGCAATTTAGCGTGTATATTTGCTAGACATTTATGATTGATGGAAAGGAAATATCTTATGCATATTTTTATGAATTTGATGCAGATATTTTGATGAAAAGGGTAATTTGATGTGAATGTTATGATGAAAAGATAATTTCATGCACATATTTATCATGCATTTCAGGTTTTTAGACATTGGAAGGTTTAAAAAAATATATACAAGTGCTTAGTTTCTGTTAAACATCAGATGTGGCATTGTTTAATTTGTTTTGGTTCCACTTGCTTTGTACTGAAGAGGAATCAGTGATTGATTGGTCAAAAGAAAAGGGACTTACCCAGAACAATGAATTAGAATTTCACATAAATCTAACTTAAAAATAGTAAAAAAAAACACAATTTCCTTGTGTTTCGATACATTTGGGTGTGTTATATTGCGATTCGGATAAGTTAGCTGACATTTAATTAATTTTATGAATTTACTCGGCTAGAATTTCTGATAGTTTTTTTTTAAATGTGAAAACTTCTTAGATGTGTGATATATCTTTACCTTTTTTATTAGAATATTTTCAATTGGTTGGTTATTCTGTTTCCTCTATGTAAACAGCCATCAGAGAGTACATACAATTGATTGAGCAGTCATGTTGTTATGATATGATTTCTATGTTATGTTTATGTGAACTTCTCATTCAATTATAAGCTATTTTGAAGTTTTAAAAAAAAAAACTGTGTGTGTGTGCATAAATATATACACATTTTTGAGATACGCCTAATTATTGTCATTTTTATATTACAGTTTTTTTTTTTTTAATTTTGTTTTGAAAATAATGGAATTCCTCATCATTGCTAATATTTCCAAATGTATTAAATTATTGGTAATATGCAAATTTTATTAACAGTATATTATTTTATAACATTACATTTTCGAAATTGCCGTAATTAGGTTAGGGGGCAGATTAGTTAGTATATTATGCAATATCAGCTTCCAGTGTTGATGTAGGATTTTTTACGCTACTTGTATTGGCATTTCCTACATAGCACTATGACTTCCATTTCAAGATCCAGTGAGGTTACAATTTTTGTATTCTACATTCACTTAAGATATTTATTATAGCATTTAAGGTGGGTGTTTCTAGTTTTTAGAACATTAACTTCTTTTGTCACATTGCATTCTATTTTTTTCTGACTTTTGGCATATAATTTACATTTTATCAACAAAACACCACAGATTGAAGTTTCAGTATAATTTATAACAAAGTAAAGTAGGAAATGACCAACTTTAGGAATACTACAATCAGGGAATGGATTTATTAATATTTCTGCATATTTAGAATGTTTTTTAGTCTTATAGATTCATTGTTACTCTTCTTCACTTCCTGATTTATGCAAGAGTTGCCTGTTCTGTCTTCACCAATAGATCTAAGACCCGAGGATGTCCGACATCTCTTCTTCCTCTTGGAAAATAATGGAAGATTTTATTTGGTTATCTATTTTCTTCCATTCTTTCTACATGTTCTTTCCACTGTATTTTGTTGTTAAATATCTTTTATTTTATGGAGTAGATCTGCAGTTTTTCACGGATGTCCTTGTTTCTTATCTGGTCCATTCTAGTGCAGCCTTTTACTCTTCTTAAAAATTTCATCTCGGCTGCTTGTTACTAAAGGAGATATATATATATATATATATATATTTTCAATTTAAAATAATATTTGTTATTGAATATGGATTTACTTATCAGTCATGTGAGTTGTATAATACTACTAGATGGAATGTTTCAAGGTTGAGTGAGTTATTTCCCAGTGACCTTGTATTTGTGTAGGTTTGCAATTCTGTTCTCAACTATCTTTACATGTTCTCTGCTGTTAACATCCATCGTTCAGGTGATTTCTATCTTCACTTCTAACTTTTAGATCCTGGTTACCATGCTCATCTCAGGTTCAGAGGTGTGCAGCTTTAAATTGGTTGAACTCAATGGATTTTTCAGGTATAATGAGTATGAGTTCCTTCAGAAGGAACTAAAGCCATGGGTCCCACATCAAGCCTGAAAAAGAAGGCTTTGAACAAAACTTTTCAACTTATTTTCATACCCAGATTTGAATTTGCAACATGTAATAAATTTTCTGTTAAAGAGTAAGATTAAATAAAGTACTTACTCAACTTCTGTACCTTTTGTATTTTTGTTATTTATCATACATTCTTTGGACTGAAAATTAATGTTTGTATATATACCATAATTAAAATTAAGAAAATAAAAAAAAAAATGTTTGCACTAGATTTTCTTGCTAACATAATTGGTAGTGTACTGGGTATCAATGTAGACATCCAGGTTTAAATCCCGTCCAAACATTTATTTTTCTTATGTCATATATATATATATACACACACACATTATATTTCTCTGGTTGCTAATTACATTAATCTATGTTTTGCCTTTTTTAATTACTGTAAGTCATACCTGTGCTACAATTCCATAAATATGTTTAAGCCTTATACTTTTCAAGAAGTTAAATGATTTTCTAGTATCTATTTTGTATTTTAATTTACAGATTATCACAGTTTTTTTTAATATTAATGTTAAAATGTATTTTCTTATAATTGTAAAAATGTATTTTCTTATAATTGTAAGCAAGATGTAAATAAAAATCATTATTTTTATGTAGGATTGTATAGAGTGTAATGTAATAAACTTTGATAAAATAATTTGGTTATTTATTAAATATTTCAATAGGATTTAAGACTGATAAAAATCAGCTACATGAGGAGTATGGAGAGAAGTTAGTGATTTATCAAGTATGTTGTAAAGATTTGGGAGATGAATACAAACTCAGCCAGTGGGAAATTACAAGAGTATGCACTTTTTTTTTCTTCATAATGTGATGTGGTTACAAGGCTCATGTCCAATGTGCTGGCTGCTGACCTTATATCAAGTTGTGTAATTTATAGAGGTGGAAAATCATTGACAGAGGTGACATCAGTAAGCCGGATTCACCATTTGTTACAGCTGGTTTTCTCAAACTGGAGTCACTACTTATTTTAGCTACCCAAATTTCCATGCTCTTCAATGGGCACCAATCCCACACTGGCCAAAATTCTATGAGAAAATTTCTCTCCATGAGATGTGAAGCAGTGCATGTCATATACTTCTGTGCCATGGTATAATGCCTTGGACCAGTGTTTTCTAAGATGGGACCCACTCCCTCTGCCATGCCACAGGTAAAATCTCTTGTGTCAGAGATTTAAATCGCACCCGCCGATATGATCGGCTTTGCAAGTAGTTTAAGTATATTGTCTGGCAGGTAATGGACAGAAACATCAGAACCGATCTAATTGGCTCATGACACCTAAAGGGTTAAAAAAAATGTTAATTTTTATATACTCATTAGTTTCAGTTATGAAAAAATTAATTAGAACAAATGACTTTTTTATGATGTGAAAGCAGAAACATTTTTAAATAATGAGAATGTATAAATATTTAATAGTACTTTTGTTTAATTTTTGCTTCTTTTCTGTTAAATATTATTTCTTCCAGTATTTTTTAAATGCTGTTTATGTTACATGGGGGATTTATGAATTTTAGAAAGACAGGTTGGGCATGACACAAAAAAATTAAAATGTTGGGGAAACACTGCCTTAGGTCATTTGAATATGGTGCAGAATATTGGTATGATTAGTAAAAAAAATAAATAGTTGTAAAAGGACTGAATTTCATTACATAAGAGAATCAATGCCATTAAATAAAGCACTTTTTAACATGTGATTTTTCTCCAGAAATTGTATATCTGTTAATAGATATAAAATGTCAGAATCTGTTACCTGGTTTCACATTACAGGAATGCAGAACTTGTTAGATTCTTACTTCCAATATATGAATTGACAAGTTTGTAGTAGTTATTCAGCCAATTCAGGGCAGTCCTCTTGATAGCACACCGAAGATATGACACTGGTAACTATGTTCAGTGTAAGTAGATGGCATAAATGATCTAGTACTGTAAGTTTGTCAATTTTGAATAGTCAGAAATTATACATTTTTAATGTATAAGATTAATCTAAATGATTTATTACTTGCAATTCTTAGAAAATACATTTACATTAAATAGAAATTTCATTTTTATCGCGGATCACTAGTTGAATATTTGCACATATTAAACGATGCCCATGTCTGAAAGACTATCCTATTATTTAAAGTCGCCGGTCAAAAATTCCATGAGGGATATTATCTGATAAGCTTTGATTTTTCACTGTATAGAAAATATCTAATCAATTTAATCACACGAAGATGGTCATCCTCTTGTAACTCTTAAATTTGAGGTACAACACTGAGCAACAACAACAACAAAAAGATGTGATTCTGATAGTATTTATTCTCCTGAATTCAAATATATCGGTTTTTCTCCATCGCGCAAGGTTTTCGAGAGACAGGAATTTATAATTTTAAAACTTTAATATTTTCTGCATTCGTAACTACACAACATTCGAACATTTAGACTCGCCTAGAAAGTAAGAAATGATTTTCTCCTATACTTCGCCTGTGGAGCATCCCTCTTGATGGTCCAACAATAATCGGCCAGCGTATTAGGATTCCATTTGCCTTGATATCTCTTTTCCATAGCTGAAACCATTTGAGTTAGCTCATTTGGTTTTATTTTACAATGGACAAAAAAAGTTTATTAAAAAATAATTATTTACATCCATTAATTGAAATAGAAACAAAAAACTGTGGGTGATGGAGAAATTTCGAACACATATTTGAAAACACGATAAAAAAACTACATTAAGTACAACTATTGGTACTCATGAGACAAAAGTCACATTGACCAGTGTAATTAAATCAGGATAAGTCTTATTGATTGCATGGCAAAAATAAGACACAGGTAAATTTCCATATCAGTGTTACAGCTGGCGTAAAGGATTTGGTACAATGAGTTTGTCAATTTTCATTATTGCAAAATTATAATTTTTTTAATGCATTGAAGTTTTTTATATTATTTATTTCTTGCAATTGTTAGACAATGAAATTAACACTAAATAAGAATTTCATTTCTATTCCGGACCACTGGTTGAATGTTTGCATACGTTGAACGAATATAGAATTATATCTCTATGTCTGAGAGACACCTAATATTTAAAATCACCGCTCAAGTAATACCATGAGGGATATTATCCAAAAAGCTTTGATTCACCTTTGCACACTAAAAATTTGTAACAAATTATATCACAAGAAGATTGTCATTCTATTGTAACTCTGAACATTGAAGTATATGGAAACTGAAATTTAACATGAAGTGGGTCTCTCACTGTACTGTGTATGTGTACACACATTCACCGTATATATCTTTAATTGATATTACGAATTTATTAGGTCTAATTATATTTATACTTTATTTCTCGAAATAATGAATACTATATAACCTACCACTCATACAAAAGTAACTTAATTCCCTCATAAATCTTAGAACAACTTTGTGTTCATGTTCTTACCTTACCCATTTGATAAAATCTTTAATCCACATACACTCTTATTATAAACAAATAAATACATTGAAAAAATACATGTTACAAGCATAACGAAAAATAATTAAATGACAAGTGGAATAAAATATGTTCTTGAGATTACCAACTAGCACTTCATATTCAACAAATTATCCGTAAACTTTTAATCACAATCTTCTTTCAATGTTTATCTGATTAATCTGTTCACCACAATTTCTAGTACAAAACACTGCTTTCGCCGTCAAACCAAGGCTGAATGATCTCTGCCCTCACCGCATTTATACAGTCGCGAGGAACTTTTTACTTTGTTTCTAGACGCTTCGAACTGTAGAAGCCTCGGGCCAACGATCTTTCTCGAACAGGAAACAGAGATGGTAGAGACGTCTGGAACCACAGCCCAGACACCTCGGCCGACTTGCGCGGGCTCTCCGACTCGTAAATCTATTCTGACCAAAGCGAGACCAATATTCTCACCTTGCCCGCCCAATTTAAACGTCCTATACGACACGTAACAACATGGATTTTAGAATCTGAAAATTCCATAACAGGCAATTTTGTTTCAAATTATCACTTATATTGTTATATATCACTAGGGTCATATTTTAAATTTAAAAATAAAGGAAACAGTTTCAGCTATAATTGATTCAATGGGTCCTACATATTTAAAGATTAAATATTACACGTATTTATAAGCACGAAGTACCTTTGTATTTAAAACAAATGGTACTATATTTATCTTACATGCATTTTTATGATAGGAGTGTCTAGTTAATATTAGTTTAAGGCTTACCGTATATAAGCATTTTTTTATTTTACTGGTTGAGTGAAGGATGAAGGTCTGAACACAGTTAAATACAATTTTGTTATTAACAATGATAATTTAAAACAGGAATTTGAGGAAAGTGTTGAAATTGAGTATAGATTTTCCAACGGATAATAAAAAGTGTAAATATAAATCACACTATGTGGAAAATAAAAAATAAATCGAAGTCATCAAGGCTCTGTCTGCTCTCAGTTTAATACTAGGTTTATGCTGTATACCATAATACTACTTCCACCCAAAAGTCAATATTTATGTGCACTTAGAGAAAAAAAAGAATGGGTCGACTCTTGATTTAGAATATTTCAAGTTCTAAAGCGCGATTCACACGAGTAAACTAATTACACAGTAGAGCTACAATACGTTTAACCGTCTTCTTTTGAAGATCATTCTTTCTAAATACAAGACAGCGAAAGCTTAGTTCAGTGCTTAGTGGCTTGATTTGTTTGCAAGAGGTCAACGTTCGATTCCCGGTGAGGTCAATTTTTTTAATTCTTAAAATTCTTTCTATTTTATTCTGTATGTCCATTCTTAAAGAAAAAAACGTACTATTTGGAAGTATTACTATTTTTATTATTAATATTATTTATTTATAAACAGGTTTACAGTGTAATAAAACATCTTCCTATGCCCAAAGCTTTTTAAATTTTTATCTTCTCATTCCAATTCTTTCAGATCTCTTCTTACATCATCCATCCATTTAAATCTAGATCGACCTCTCTTTCCTTTTCCAGGTGAAATCCATTCCGGATCTTGTCTGGGTAATTTTTCTCTGGCATCCTACGTATATGACCATACCATTCTAGTTGTATCTCACAAAATCCAATATTGAATTTTGGACTTACATTTGTCTGATTATTGAATTTCTAATTCCCCCCCCCCATTTAGAATGTCTAGTTGACCGTCTAAAACATTTCATTTCAGTAGACATAAGTTTTAAACTCAAATTTTTATTCAACTGCCAAGTTTCTGCACCGTATATTAACGTGCTTCGAATTATGGATTCATAAATTTCTAATTTGGTATCTATTTTTATGTTATCCTACAAGACTCCGTTTAACATTGTTATTACCGATCTGCCTTTTTTGAATTCTATATTTGATGTCATTATCTTGGGTACATTTTGAGTTAATTTTGATCACCAGGTAATTACATTCTTCACATCATATGATACATCCCATTATTATTACAGTAAAACCTTTATAAGTAGGAAACCTGTAGAGACGGAAAAAAATCTCCAGAACGGTACATACTGTATAAGCCGAAATCCTTCATAACGCAGCAACGGAATGATTTTTAAAGTACCAATAGTTAATTTTTACCTCAGTAAGACGGAAAATTATTCTTAAGCACGTTCTAATTACAATATTAATGACCACACGTTAAAATTCTGCATATTACGCTTTCTGCATTATATCGTTTTACTTTATTGTATTGCGGGGATACCCTTACTTATGTGTGACAGCGGGGAATCCCTCGCTTTTCCTTGCCTGCTTACGTTACCTGGGAGGGAGTTGGGAAACTCTTGTCTTCCTGTAGTTTAGTTCCTTCTTGCTTTTGTGTAATAAAGTGTTTTGTATTGCCGTGCAAACTGAGCTGTGTTACATACACTATTTTGTCTGTATTTCAGTCAATACGTTATGTCTTCAAAGCGAGCATGTAAAACCCTTACACTGCGTGAGAAAATTCAAGCTTGTAATTTTGGAACCCTTTATAAGAAGGAAAACTGCCAAGATGGAAATGTATTTAAGAAACAGTCATGTTCCTTCATAGACAGGTTTTACTGTATTATAATATATGGTGGATAATAATATTAATAATAATTATATTTTATTGTCCATCATCTATGGGCTATTTTTATGCTGGACTTGATATATATAAACTAAATATTTTAATTGAAGGGTGAAACTTTTTCTTCACTAATACATAAGAAATAAACTCATAAATATATAAAGCTATATTATATTTTATTACATAAATTTATAGCATTATTGTTAAAACATGGTACTGCACACTGGGGTTGTGCATTAGAAACTCTTATGTTGGGAACAACGGTAAGAATCTGCAGTGGAGTTTGAAGCATTAACTGCTTGCTTTTTCAGAATTATCTGTATTTCCACTGACTACCATAAGACGCCATGAGGAAGAAAAATGATTACTCTTTAGTGAGTGTTAAGAGTTACTAATTATTTATACTGAATATTGACATCATCTGTAAAGATAAAATAAATAACTTGATTGGTTGGTATCTAATGTGTTGCATCTAACAGTGAAGTCATTAGCAGTAAAATAAATAACCATGCACATGCAATAAAAGCCTGATTCAACAGGGTATGATATACCACAAATGTTAATATAAAGTGCATCTCCCAATAAAATTACATAAGTACTTTTAGTGTTTTTTCTTTATTTTAAAAATTAAAACAAATACAGTAGATGCTTTATTGGACAACTACATAGAGTAATTGTGCAGGATATGAAAAAGAAACTTTTCTCAACCAAATTAAACTTGCAGTCTTTTTGAAGATAGCTCAAAATTAAACCTACTCTAGACTAAAAAATTAAATAGTAAATAGAGTTGTGTTTTTAAAATTTGAAGGTGTAAATTACATAGAATGATTGGTGAATGTATTTTAAATACTATCTTCATACTGAATTTTATGTTTACTCTTCATGCAACCTGCACTTTGGCACTCTGCAATTCAATTCCAATAAACCACAGTTCTGCAAAAAGCAGGAGCGAAACATATTCTCTGAACACAGTGTAATATTGAGCTTCTACTATAATTTTATGCTTAATTTCATATATTTATAAGCACAACTTACTGGAAAATATACACAAATTAAATATTAACACACTAAAGTACAAGACATTTACAAATTCATAAAAATATACAGATAAAGACTTCTACAATACAGTATTAATATAAAAAATACAGAACATGGATCCAGCTAGTACAAAATATATCCCAAATACAGGTGGTAAACAAAATAATGGAAACATTATATTTTTCAGGTACATTTATTTTCATGAGTTTTGTTAACTTCCAGGAGCTGTCAGAAATTGTCTCTTTCTTTCAGGTTTACTCTGAACCTTTTACTGTATTTAACTGCACAACCATTTCTTCCCTTGTTGTAGCAGCTGTGGAACCAGACTTATGATTTCTAACCTGAGTACTTTCAGAGGACAATTTGTTGGAGCCTGGTTGGCTAGAGCCAATGACTGAAAATGTCAAATTATTAGGGTTTTCAAGAAGCACAGTTTCTAAGATTATGTCAGCATACTTGTCTAAAGATAGAAATCTTCAGCAAAAAGAAATAGTGATTGCAAACAGAAACTACATGAAAGAAACAGAAGAGTTGTGTCACAAAATCATAAAACTACTGCAGATAAAAATGACTGCAGTATTAAATACATTTAAGAGAATCAGTTTTTACTATAACAGAGAAGACAGCCGCACACATTAGATATTTATCAGAGAAGCAACTGTTAAACCAATACAGTACAATCTAGCAAAAATGACTATATTATGAACACAAGTCCTGGATTGCTGATGATTTGAAAAATGTAATATGGTTCCATGAGTCAACATTTACATTTTTTCCTACTACTGGTAGGATATATGTCTGGAGAAGATCAAAGAAGCTTACAACTAAGACTGCTTAATGCCTACAGTTAAATATGGTGAAAGGCCAATAACAGTTTGGGCAGCAATGGATCAGTGAATGACAAAGAAACTGCAATAATCTATGAGAGCATTCTAGGGGCCATAGGTGCTCAATAGTAAAGATATACTGTTCTCTCAGTTGATGCTATATTTAAAGCGTTCACTCAGCTGGTTGATATTAAAGACTAGTTTGAGGAGCATGAAGGCAAAGTCACTTTTTCTTGACCAGTTCTATCTCCAGATCTGAATATTATTAAGGCAATGTGATATGAATTTGAAACTAGAATAAGAATTTCAATCTCCTTCCTCTCTTAAAGTTCTAGAAGAAATTCTCTATGCAGAATGGCACAAGATGCCCATAGAATACATTCTTGAGTTGTATTAATCAATTCCAAGAAGAACTGCAGCTGTTTTAAAAACTAATGATGATCATATAATATATTAATGAAGATTTGGAGTATGTTTCCATTATTTTGTCCACCCCTTGTACCTATTCTTACAAAATTGAGAAGTTTTAACCAAATTAACCCAAGTCAAAATAGCAGCACCTTTTTAAACAGAAAAAGTAAATATTTGCTACTTGCAAGGATACAATATTCTCAAGTATGCTCGATACAATATTCTCAGATATGCTCAATTAAAGTTTTTATGTAACATTAAACCATGCATTCATAGCCTTATTAATTATAATCATATATTCATTCACTGGGTTATTTTTCTTATTATTCTGTAAACTATTATATACATCTGTGGAAGTGGTTATAATGCACAGCACAATAAATAACATCAGAAAAATTAATTATAAAGGCATATAAATACCTACATTATTTGTACCTTCAAAATGCAGTTTCAGCTTATGCCACCATAGTGCCATTGGAACACAAACACTTCTTATCACCTTTAGTACCCGAATATTTAGATCAAATATCTTCAAGTAATGGCAAAATATACTACTGACATCTCAAACGGATATCTAAATATGATTATAATCTGTAGTAGAGAATTATTTATGTATCTTTTCAGGGTTAGAATTTCTAAAATATTTCCAGACTTTTATTAGCATTTCTTTGATAATTTTTTAATTTCAGTATATAGACTGCAGATATTAACAGCTACCCAGAATAAAAACTTCTAATCAAAAATTTAATAACTCATTTAATAATCAAGTATGATTTATAATGCATAACAAATGAACTTTTTATGTTGGTATAATTGGAGAGTTACTGATAATCAAAAAGTATTTCAAGCACACAGTTATGAAGTCACAAAAAAGTTTTCCAATTTTCTGTTTATTGAAAAGAAGGCCTAAAATAATTATACCTGGAAAGATGACAATCTTTTTCATAATTTAAAAGGTACACTGTAACATAATTATTAAAATTATGTTAAGTGCAATGAAAATTTATAAAATGGGTATTCAATAAAGAAAACTTAACCCAAAGGTAAATTTAAATTTCAAGATATTTTTCTACAACTGTTATAATTTTAAATTATGAGTTCTAAATAATTAAATTAAGCAGAATAAGTCTCAATTGTTAAGAGGTAATATCTAGATAGATGGAGTATTAAAGAAATATTCCTGTAAAAATAACAACTTATAATTGACAGACAACATATTAATTAAATCTGATTGTTATTTGATATACAGGTACATCTGCAAAACCCATAAGCCAGCAGCACATGATTGTATTTTTTAAAACAGGGATAAACTTTACAAAAGAATTGTTATTTTGTATAATGTTATGAAATCCTACATTTATTCATTAACATTGTATAAAACAAGTAATATACCAACAATTAAATTAAATTAAGTACCAAAAGTATCAAGAGTTAGAAAGATAATAGTATTTAACTTTCACAGGGAAAGAACACTATGAGGTTTAATTTAAGAATTAAATTAATGTTTTTATTACCTCACCTCATATCCTTTTTCTTCTATACTGCAGTTTCGGAGCTTATCTCCATCTTCAGTAGCCTGTGGTCGAACAGTGTTATGTTGTTTCTTGGTGGTTTTCTTCTTACTTCTATCGGTGGACCGATGAACCTCTGGATCAGGTCAAAATTTGCGGGAGTTTCGAAATTCAAATTTTCACCTGATCCAGAGGTTCACCAGTAGAAGAAAGAAGAAAACTGCCAAGAAACGACATAACACCGGTCGATCAGAGGCTACTGAAGATGGAGATAAGCTCCAAAACTGCAGTATAGAAGAAAAAGGATATGAGGTGAGGTAATAAAAACATTAATTTAATTCTTAAGAGAATAGTAATTAAGAGATACTAATTAGTAGATTTTTTTAACCAAAATTATGAGTTACACTATATTCATAGCCAAATATGAAGTAAGAGTATCTAGTAAATAATATAAACGTCTAGATTATTTTACATTAATGAACAATATTTCCAAATGGGATAGGAAAACTATTGAATATAGATTGATTGTCTAAATGTGAAACAAGTCTTAAATTACAGGAGGATAATCTCAACGGAATCCATAAAACACAATCCCTACAAGTCTCACAACATCAAAAAAATGGAAAGAGTTCCTTGGCTTGAGAAAACTAGAATTTCATTTAGATCATAACAGTACTTCTAGGAATAACACATGGAAAAATAATGAAATAATATTGCCCTTACTTTAGTTCATGCAATCAATGAAAGTACTGAAATACCAAGGTGTATCCAACATATTAAATAAATTTACTTGTTCAAAAATTCAATTACCCGAACAAATTATGTTTTGAATGGAAAGTTTTCCTGCAATTTCCATTCTAAATATCTCTATTCAACTTGTACATGAATGAAATAATAATACCGTGCATCTCACACAAGACTGGGCTTGGCAGACAACAGTGTGCTGTTGTATTTATGACTCGCTCACTGCATAGCCACTTGTAGTCAGTTAGAGGAGTTTGCTAGTCGAGTGTGTTTGCTTGTGTGGCTTGTTGTACTGTTGAAATGCCAAAAAAATTTATGTTTGAACAAAGAGTGTTTTTTGTACGACACATACGTCAAAACAGAGTCCTATAGAGAGGTCTGTAATCGATTTTGCATCAGATATCCGATTATATATATATGTGGGAGCTTGCATGTTGTCTGTCTGGCCCCGTCTTATGAGGGACACAACTGTAGAATACCATTAAACTTAAAAAAAAATGAACACTACTAATTGCAGATGACTAACAAATTATTTGAGACACAGAAGATGATTTAAGATAGGTGCATTTCAATTAAACAAATTAATAACAGAATATTGAATTAAATAATATATATTGCCAAAAAAAAACCCATACATACAACAAAAATCACATTCAAATATCAAGTAAACATTATTCCATGTGAAAGAGAGGGGAAAAAAAAATAGCAAGAAGTTATGAGAATAATAGATGTAATAAATAGCACAATGTGTGGAAAAAACATACAATGGGTGAAAATTGAGATTGATGGAAAAATTATAGAACAAGTGCCAGATTTCTCTTACTTAGGAAGTGTATTTGCAGAGTATAAGAGTGACATTGATTCAAAATTACAAAATTATAATAAAATGAATGGGGTAATACGAAGACATTTTGGTAAACAGATGAGGACAGAGACAAAACTAAGATTACATAACATCACATCAAAAGCTGCTCTAAAATACGGAAGTGAAATTTGGATTTTAAATAAAAGAAACTCTCATAAACTTCAAGTAAGCCAAATGCGCTTCTTACGATCATTGTTAGGAGTTAATAGACTGGATCACCAAAGGAACACTATTATCAGAGGAAAACTTGGAGTAACAAGTTTAAATGAAGATATACAAAGATACCAACAAGAATGGAAAAATCATCTGAGGAGAATGGCAAGAAATATACTTCCAAAATTGGCATTCCAATATACCCCAACTGGACATAGGGACCAAGGAAGACCAAAACATCGGTGGAAAGATCAAGGCCATCTTCGCTAGGTTTACCGTACAAGCCACATGGCCTAAAACGAATTTGTTCATGATGATGATGATAAATAGCACACTGAAACCCAATCAGATTTAGAATAAAACTGGAACCAAATTATACTATATCCTTGCACTTTCTATTCCTTTATTTCTTGGGCCATTAAAGCAACAAATATCTCTAAAATAAGAGCAGCAGAAATGAGATAAAATTTAAAGTGATCTATTACAGGCCTTAAGATGCCCTTAGAGTAGACAATCGGAGCAAGATGTCACACCTGTGTGATGGCACCTTTACCCCAGAATCCTGATGTCATCAGAAGGTTTAGGTCAATTAAAAAATTTAACAAACTACACTACTATGTACAACTCAACAGAAATGAGAAAAAAAGCCAATTGCATGGTCTGTTTGCAAAACTAACATATGAATAGCAGAACAGAAAATAACTCCTATAATATTGTACATCTAAATGGTTAGAATATATACACAATTACAAAAGAAGGATTACCAAAAATTCTAAAAAAAGTATAAACAAGACAAGGATGTCCCATGAAGAAATACTACTACACATGAATCTTTAGTGAGACCAGAACAGACCAACAGGTGGCTTAAATCCTTGACAACTAGCTGATGAATTTTATACTGCTTGGGACCCAGCTCCGTGTGTCTGAAAGGAATTTGCTGTCTCAACTGTTAGTATTATGAGAAGCATAGAAGTGTACCTCCTCCCACTCCCCACACTTCCCCCCACAAACACACAGAGCTTGGACTTGAGCTGTATAACAACATTTAGTTGTTGAATTCTGTATTCCAATCTATTACTTTGAAAACATAAGCCCCTCAAATTCTAAATTCCCAAGCATTCTACATTCAATATGCTGTCAGCAATGTGGAAAATAGAATTTAAGAGTAGCTTGATTTAAAGCAATGGCTTTGAGTGTAAAACCAATAGGGAAGTGTACATTATAAAAAGGACTATCACTTGACTATATTTTTCCATATAAGGAGGATGTGCAAGTTACATATACTAGCAATTGCTTAATGGAGAAAAGAAAGAATACACTATATAGTGATATCTCCAGTCAACTGTGGTCTGGCTATAAGTAAATGATTTACTATAAACCTTACATTAATCTTCTCCAATGACTGAATTCCTAGGACTTCTTATATTTGAAGAGCTCATTTTGAGAACATATCTTGTCCATCTGGTACCAAAACTGATTGTTCGTGTATCTATATTCTTCTTTCATTATTTTATGTACAAATGTCACCTTCCGTTAAAAGTGGTTATTGTAACCAAACTTAATCTTCTTTACAGAAAAATTGCATTCTTACATTATTTGTATTGAGTCCATACACTAAAATTAACACATTTATCTGAGATATACATTCCAGTAACATTGTTTAATTTACAGTAAAATATGTCGAGTTATATAAATCTCATAACAGATCCATTCAGACCCTCTGGCTACAATTGTGTACATTAATTTGTAATGTGTTTTAGCTGAAACAGAAATATTTTTCCTAAATGGAAACCTCATGTACACATTTGTGAATGTTCAATCTTTTCATCATGCTCAAGTGCTGCCATCTGTTGTGCAGCATTATAACAAAATTAACAAGTGAATGTAGCAGTGCACAGCAGCTTGCGATTTTCAAAATACTTAAAAGTAAGCTATATTCCACTGTATAATTGAATGTTATTATTGTTATTTTGTATTACTTACTTACTCACTGGCACTATCGAACCCGTAGGTTCATGGCCGCACGGACATAAGCTCTCCATACATCCCTATCCTGAGCTAATACTTTCCAATCATTCCCTGTATAATCTACTTCCCTCAAATCAAAGCTAATGTTATTCTCCCACCTCATTCTTGGTCTACCAACTGGGCGTTTTCTCTCTGGCTTTCCTACAAGAAGCTTCCATGCAAGTCTTTCATTCCCCATATGTGCATGTCCTGCTCATCGCAGTCTACTAGACTTAACTATTCTTATTATATCTGGCTTCCTATAAAGACCATGTAGTTCATTGTTAAGTAGTCTTCTCCATTCACCTGTCTGTTCATCTCTCTTTGGTCCAAAAATTTTCCTAAGTACTTTATTCTCAAATACTTGTAATCTCCTTTTCTCCCTTAAAGTAAGAGTCCATGTTTCGCACCCATATAATATAACTGGTAGAATAATAGTTTTATATATTTTCAGTTTAACGTTTTTTGAAAGGAGTTGGGATATCAAGAGTCTCTGCAATGTATAATAGTATGCATTTCCAGAATTGAGCCTATGTTTTAAAATTATTAAATGATCAGTTTATTTATTACAACAGTTAATATTTCAAAATCAATTATTTTAGTCCATAAATGGAAGCAATGTTTTTCAGTGTGTACAATTGTAACAATGAGGTCTCAAGCTGTGTAGAAAACAATATGTGACATATTGTTTATTTTTTATTATTTCACTCACCTCATACTTCATGAAGTATGAGGTGAGTGAAATAATAAAAAATAAACAATATTAAAAAACCTCATAGTGTTATTTCCTATCTACATAAACTTAATATGTGACATAACCTAGAACTATTGTGTTTACTTCATGTGAAGTGCTTTTGTAACTGTTTCTTCGTTTTCCTATGAATTTTTATTGAGATTTCTTCAAAATAGACGAGGTCTATTGACTTTTGTGTAATTAGTAATTGTTATAAAAGGTAACAATTAGTAAAATTAACACAACTTTGTGGCATCGGTAATTCCTAGAATTAAAATATATTTGGTAATTGGTTCAGACCACACAATAAGCTGTTATACAGTGAGCAACTGTAAGGCAAAGGGTTTGACAGTAACAGGTACTTAAATCTAGTGAAGTGAAACTAATGCTTTTTATAAAAGTGTAAATCTGATTGACGGGTCGAAAATGGTCAGATATGCAAAACGTCAATTTTCCAACTCAGTGAAGTGTAATTAATAGCCTCAGAGAAATATATGAAAAGGTATGTGTAGCATCTCTGGAGATATTTACCCCCAAAAGAGGGTGGATACCTAAAATTTTAAGAAAGTCCTAGATATTCAAAAAACCACGCCCTTACAAATTAGTAGGCCTATACCCTGCCACATATGTAAAAAAATGTAAAAAATCTAAAAAATAGAGGTGTATATAAACTGTTATTTTAACCAACAGAAATATTATAATGTTATAATAAGCTAAAGGAATACTTGAGCCAAATTCACAACTTCCTTGCTAAATGAATATAACGAGCCAGAAAAATTTGATTAAAACACAGAGAGGAGCCAGTAGCTCCCTTAAGAAAACAGAGTGGGTTAGTTTATCATATTACGAGTATTCAGAGGAGCCAGTTGTTCCCATATTATTACCTAAAAGTGTAAATCAATCTATCTTACGTAACTATACTAGGGAAGTCTAGATTTGCTCAAGTAGTATACAAGATATTATTAATTTGTTGTGAATATTTTGTTGTTCATAAGAGATTAACATAATAAACCTTAAGAATTAAATTAATCGTGATTATTTCATACCTCATACTTCTATATTTCTTTAAATACAGCACTGCAGCATCGGCAATTTCTTATCAGCATCATCAGCTGTTTTCACGATTGTCAATTTTTACTTTTGTTGATAATTATCAGATGGCAGTTTGGATAATTATCAACAAAAGTAAAAATTGACAATCTGAAAACAGCTGATGATGGTGATAAGAAATTGCCGATGCTGCAGTGCTGTATTTAAAGAAATGTAGAAGTATGAGGTATGAAATAATCACGATTAATTTAATTCTTATGAATTTGAACCTCATAATGTTAAAAATTCCCATATTTAATATATAATAAACCCTTTTTAATTAATTACACAACTCATTGTTACTGATCATCAAATTCCTTGCCTTCACACCGGTAGAACCCAGAAATAAGCCTAATCTAAAACACGCCCTGAAGAGACCCTCGTACCTACAAGAGCCTGCTGCAACTTTCAAGACCCAGTTATCTACAATGTGGATAGGACTACTGTATATTATTATACATAGAAAAATAGTACTACTGAGATTATAATTTGTGATTTTTTTACTTTTTCAGTTCTGTTCATCATGTCAAGAAACAGTATTTCAACATTGAGCGAGATGCAAATGAAATTTTAGAAATGCTGATGAATGGGGAAGTATTAGATTTTGATTTATTGTCAGATGAAGAAACAGTTTCAGATGTAAGGACTTCCTGTGCTTCAAGAAAAAATAAAGTGAGAGTGGGGGCTGACAAAATAAACAGGGAAGAAACTGATGACCAGATAACACCAAATGATGAAAGTGATGCGTCTAATGACAATGCAACAATGATAACGGCATTCAAGAAAGTGATCTGGTTACTAATAATGATGATATACAATACTTTTTATCAGAAGAAAAGGACATCAAGTGGCATCATCGTCCAATTTCTTTATTTGATTTTTATTGTGAATGGGAACATACTGAAGACCAGGAGTTACTTTCTCCTTCAACTTATTTCAGCACATACATTCCTGATGACCTCTTCTGCACTATGGCTGATATGACAAATATATATGCATTTCAAGGTGGAAAAATTAGCAATTTCAAACAAACTACAGTAGCAGAGCTCAAAACATTGTTTGGACTTCACATAATTATGTGAACTCTAAAATTTCCCAGTGTTCAAATGTATTGAGACACAACATTGAAAATGCAATTATTCTGAGAGAGTATGTCCAGAGACACGTTTTTTCCAACTGAGAACAAATTTGCACCTCGTTAACAACATGGATATACCAGCTGACAATAAAGGAAAGATTTTATAAAGTTCGGCCTATATATATACTGCACTACGTAACAGATGCCTAGAGTTATTTGCGGAGGAAGAATTAGCAGTGATGAGGCAATGATCCCATTTACAGGGCAACTCTCTGTGAAATAGTACGTAAAGGGCAAAGCAACACCATGGGGTATCAAAATATGGTAAGAGTGGACAAGCTTATGATTTTATTCTTCATCAGGGAGTACCAACTGAATTTCAAGAATCTTTGTTGAAGTCGTTTGGGCAGGGATCAACAGTAGTTCTACAGTTAGCCCAGAGAATAAAACAAGAAATGAAGAAATGGGACACAAGATATATTTTGATAATTTTTTTTTCTTCACACAAACTTTTCCAAATGGTGAAACAAGAAAAGATTTGTGCTGCTGGAACTGTCAGAGTCAACCGTTTTCCTAATCCTCCTCTAATGCTGGACAAGGAGGCACTGAAGAAGGAAAGAGGATTTTCAGAAGAAATTTGCAGCACAGATGACAAAACACTGGTTAAATGGGTTGACAACAAAACTGTTGTTCTAGGTTCAAATTTTGTTGGTAAAGGAGAAACTGACGAAGTTGAACACTGGGACAAGAAACAAAATAAATATGTTTCTTTTGATCGACCAGAGACTGTAAAACCCTACAACCATGGCATGGGTGGAGTTGATCTTTTTGATCAATTGTCGTATAACAGAATTTTCATTAAATCAAAGAAATGGACACTCAGAGCAATCTTCCATGCTATTGATTTTGCTGTGGTGCAGAGTTGGTTGGAATACATGACAAGTGCCAAAGCAATTGGCTTACCAGCGAGGAAAATAATGGATCTCCTACATTTTTGTACGAGGCTTGCAGATGTTCTGGTGTATGGGAAAGATATTACCAATAAAAAAAAAAGAGGTTGACCATATACCACACCTCCAGATACTCCTGTTCAAAGGTGATGATGTGAAACTAGGCCTCCTGAAGAGATTCAGTATGATGGAGCATAACACGTGCCTATTCATGAAAATGATGCCCTGCCTACTAGGTGCAAATTTCCAGCATGCAAGGGATGTTTGAGAGTTAAATGTGAAAAATGTAATGTACATCTTTGTCTGTCAAAGAAAAAGAACTGTTTTCATTCATTTTATGTAAATTAAAATGGCATTATGAACATTATTCCTGTCAAATTTAACTGTTAACTGAAAACATGATGAATTTTATAACTATTGTATGTGCAAAAGTGTTCACATTTAAATACACTGTGTAAAAATATGTTTTTTGTCTACAATGATTTCAGTGTTGATTGAGACCCAGTGTACAAAGTATATTTTGAAAACGGATGCATATATTTGAATAAATCTTGCTTGTAGAATCATTAAAGATCACCTAAGAACATTAAAAACATTTTTTCTTCCACCAGAAAAAAATCAGGCTTGAAAGGGACCCTAATACTCTATATAAATATAAGTTATTTGCGGTAAAGTTTACTTTTTGAAAATTTCCTTTTAAATATTTTTTTCCATCATGAACACAGTCCATAATTACTGAATCAAGCACATGGGATACATTCCCTTCTGTGCATGGATAAGTAATTCTTCTGTGTAAACATTTTTAAGCACTTAACACAACTGTAAATTTTGTTAATATTATGAGTAGTCACCTCATGATTCATTAATTCATCAATATCGTTATATATATGAAGACAAACAGCGCAAGTATACATATTTTCTCCTATATTAATGCTTTTAGATGAATCATTAGGATTTGTCATTTCTGAATTTTCAAAATTATTTAAATTTCTGGTATCTCCATCACAAGAAGTAATTTTAGCATTCCCTTTAATATTGTAGGTAATTTTATATACCATTCTCAGTACTTTTTCTACATTCTTTCTTGTTTGACAGGTATGCTTTCATACCCAAACTTTCATGTGTACGTTTGTTCCCATTCAGTTTTGGAATTTGTTGAAATTCTGAAGAAACATTTTCAGACTCTAATGTAATAAATGAATCACTATATTCAGTATCTTTACAACTGCTTTCAGTGTCTGAAACCAAAATAATTTCCTCATCATCACCAACTACTGATTTATCATCGTTTAGTTTTAGATGATAATTAGCTTTGTGTTTTTCGAGGTGAAATCTGTAACTAAAAGCTCTACCACAAATATCACAAATATGTGATTTATTATGAATTTGCATATGCTTCTTAAGATATGCTTCTGAGATACATTTTCTGTTACAAATTGCACATAAATAATCACAATATCAGAATGTAGGCTTTCATGTCTTACAGTCTGCCAACTGTACGTGAATGCTTTATTACATGTACTACATTTAATGGTCGACTGTTTTTGTAATGAGTTGCCAAATGTTTTTCCATCTTTAACAGAGTTATAAACTTCTCATCACATATGGGACAATCCAAGGTAAATTTGGAAGATGTAGCATGTGTCTTATAATGCTGAAACAACAAAGCTTTAGAACTCATTCTCTTATCACATATATTACACAAATGAATTTCTTCAGCAGTTCCATATGGGATTTCTTCTACAGCTTTTTCAGAGTCTTGTGTCAGAGATATTTCAGGAGTTTCTGGAGGAGTCTCTGTAGGACTTTCTGCAAGAGTCACTTTCATGTCTGTTTCAGTTCTAAAAACAGGAATTTTCTCAGATTTGACTTCAGCAGATCGCGACAATTTTAATAATAAGTTACGAGGTACTTTAACATGTTTTCCTTCCACTTCCTTACTGGAATTCATCAGAGCATTTTTAATATTAGAAATATTTGTGTTAGGTGCACACATTAATTGACTTTGGGAAGGTAAAAGGAAAGATGTTTTATTTCCTTGATTACTTTCATCATTGTGTATTTGTAGAACTGACATGTTTTTAGGCAACACCCAAATATCAGAATTAATTTTCAAAAATTTAGGAATTTGTGAGCTGGTTGATGGACTTGAGTGCTCATTCAATTGTGAGGATACTGATGTTGTTGACAAATTCTTCTCAGATTGTTTATGTTCTAATGATTGTTGTTTGCTTTCTGATTTTTTTTCTTTCTTCTTTGCTTCATAAGTTTTTTTAAACAAGAACATATTGTTTGATGGATGTACAGATGTAATTGAAATATCCTCCTCATAATTAACATTGACATTTGACAAATTTACTTTTGATGCATCAATCTGTGTTTCATCAGAGATTTCTTGCATTTCTTCAATACTTGGACTTATCTGTACTGTCCTTTCAGATCCTTCAACAATACAGCCTATTCCAGAAGAGGTTGTATTTGTAGCATCAGTTATATCCATAGAATTCTGCAAATACAAAGAAACAAATGTAGATTAAATTAATAAAAAAACAAATAAACAATTTTAAGAATGGATGATTCTTATCTTCACCTCATCTTAATATAATGATTTAATTTTAAGTCTATATGATTTTTGCATATCTGTTGCGTAATATGTTATATAATGCACTTTTTTATGCATAGAAAGTTCCAGTAATTCTGGAACACCTGACACATACATTCTGTAATTATGCAAGTCATTTGATAATTTTTATTTTGATCATGTTGGCATTACATGTTGTCTCCTTCACCTCGGAGGTTCTAATTAAACATGATTTTTTTTTCTATTTGATATTACACATCAATTAAGGACATTCTGTTCAACCCGGAGCTACCAATCTAATTTATGCTAACTAGCTAAGAATCTTCTAGAACATTGCTTAAAGCTTTATATAGGATTAAATGTCCTTGTACCGTCAGATGAGGGAAAATTATCATGTGAACAACAATGCATCCCTCTCTCCATGTGAAGTACATGTAAAATTAAAAATTTTGGAATTATATAAATTCAGTGCAAGTGCAATTTACATTTAATAAAACTTATGGGAAATGAATAAAGTAATTGTGATTCATGTGAAATGTTAAAATAATATATAAATATTTTTTATTTTCCATTAAACTAACCTATGACTTTTTATCATTACATTTTATTATAGTCCATTGTTATTTGTGGCTTTCGCGAATCACTGAACTGAGATTTGCCACCTCCAAAGAAACTTACATAACAAATTAGAGTAGTAGCATTCAATGTACATGTGTTGCTAGAAACGTATGACAGATATACAAAATGATAGACAATAAAAAAGAATTGGAAACTTTACATTTTTTCTATAAAATAATACACTTCCTCTTTGCCTTGACAGGTTTTTAGACCATCATCTACATCCCCAATTGCTTGAAATAAAACAGTCAGAGTTTAGTTGAGGATGGAAATGATGGTCTTCGTAACATATCCAGATTAGAGATCGCCTATGGGCCTTTATCTCGAACTGGGAAGCTTGTGCTTAGATTATTGTGTTTTACATGTTCTGTACAGCATGTGTAGAATGGTTAATATAACCCCTCTCCTATGGATATCAATTGTATGAGCCTGCAAGCCAGTCCTTGACAAATGTGTTTTTCGAGTCTTAACAAGCGGCATGAGAAATGATTTGAAGATCTTATTTGGTTTGTCTCATTGTGCTGTATGAAACAAATTTTGATGAAATCTGCATTGTTACTATAAGGGTGGATCTTTACAAACAAGAATTAATTATATTTTAACAGCATTACAGTAATTATATAAACTTTTTTTTCGAATGTACACTGGTATACAGTATATTAGTTCAGTTTATTTACTAAAATAATTATCACAATATATTCCATTAAATATTTGTAAGATAATATTACAAGAAACCATTGGTTTTAATATATTTTATTTAGCAGTGTTTCTTTCAGAATTATATTTTATAACAATTAATTAATTTATTTACTCACATGGTGCCTTCTATACCGAATTCATGCTGTCTTATGATTTTTAGGATGCTAATTTTAGACTTAACAATATTATCTCAAAAACTTATGCTACAGCAAGATGTGGGTCTTCTACTATAGGTCTATGAAGTGAATAACTTTTTATTTAATTAAATTAGCGCTAAGAATTACACATGATACATTATACACAGTTGAGTTCGTGTGGACGTTCGAGGCCTAACTCCTTGAGGACTGTGTATAATGTATCATGTGTACTCTTAAAGTTAATTTAATTAAATAAAAAGTTATTTACTTAATTCAAGATTGTCTGTTCCCACTCAACTCTCTTTCCGGTCCCTATATAGATGTGAATCTTAGTGCTCTATCCTAAAACAAAAGGAAACCAACTGGCTACCATGCTAGGACAAGAAACAATTAGTATTACCACGGATAGCGACTCTAGTAACCCAAGTGACTTTTACTGACCACAAAATTTACTGCCCAACGTTGGGCGCCACTTTGGGGCAGTAATTTAATGGGAGTAAAAGTCACTTGGGTTACTAGGGTCGCTATCCGTCGGTTCCTATGTGTTTTAGGATAGAGCATTGGGATTCACATCTATATAGGGACCAGAAGAAGAGTTGCGTGGAACAGACAATCGTGAATGAAGTAAATAACTTTTATTTAATTAAATTAGCGCTAAGAATACACATGATATATTATACACAGATGAGTTGGTGTAGACGTTCGAGGCCTAACTTCATGAGGGCTATCACCCGTAGGTATAGAAATATTGCACTTGCGGGAATTTACTATGTCCTGTGATTTGAGTAATTTTTCTCGAGTATCGACCCGGTCCCTATAAAATATTTTATGTAAGTGTCGGTCTGCCCTCATGAATTTAGTATCGAAGTCAGGACACTTTATTTCCATATATGGTTGTACATCCTAACTCGGATTTTTATTGGCTAGAATTTTCAATTACATGTTTCCTAGGGGCGTAAATTTGTTAAAATCCACTTACATATTTATTTCCTTCCCATGGGTAGTGTAGCATGTTTATCACAGGTTTGGACTTTCGAAGTTGTAAATTTGGAACCTAGAAGTTTCTCAGATGTAATGTCTTCAACCAAACCCAGCTTAAGAATTCTTAGTCTAATTGAAGGCTACATATTTATGCCCCTTCACATTAAAAGTTTCGCTCTGCTAACCGTGGGACCTGATGCTGAAATTTCCCTACATAAGATAATTTAATTTACTTTCTATATTCCTGTTCATTCTTTCTGTTAATTAATTATTAATCATTACCCTCCTATTAGGGGTCACATATTACCATTTCATAGTTGTGAGAAAATTTAAATTAACAATTTTTGAGACCTCGTACGGGACCTGACTCTAACAAAAAAGCCAAGCTGAACTGCTAGGTTCACGCCTTAAAGAATTTAATTTGCTAGCACCACATACAAGAACTTCACAATTTTGACACAGACACAAAGAACTTGTGCAGTTCTTTGCAATGAGGGACAGTATGTGCTACTGCACGGATGTCCAAGATCTTATGTCAAGCCTCGGGGTAGAACATAGCATTGAAGCATGGTGACTGTTTATTGATTCCTGTAAGACAATTTTGAAGGCAGTATTATTACACAATGGAAACGGATATGTATCAGTACTGGTTGAATATTCTGTCCATCTAAAAGAGATGTACGAAACCATGTGACTACTTCTTGAAAAAAATATGCTATCACGAGTACAATTGGAATATCTGTGGTGATTAAAAAGTTTTTGCTATTCTCATGGAAATGCAAGCAGGATACACCACGTACTGCTGCTTTATCTGAAAGTGGGACAGCAGAGAAAGGAAGCACCACTATATAAAGAAGAATTGGCCCATCAGAAATAAAATGCAGCCAGATAATAAAAACGTCCTTCATGTGCCATTGGTTGAGTGTGTAAAAGTAATTACGCCTCCACTTCAAATAAAGCTGGGGCTCATGAAGAACTTCGTGAAGACACTAGACAACTCAGATGCTTTTCAGTACCTGTGCAACAAGTTTCCGGAGTTAAGTTATGCGAAAGTGAAAGAAGGTGTGTTCATAGGTCCAAAAATAAGGAAAATCATTGCTGACAGTCACTTCGAAGACTAACTCAGCAGTACTGAAAAAGATGCATGGCTGGCATTCAAGTCAGTTGTAACCAATTTCCTTGGAAATTACAAATCTCCTGACCATGTAAATGTTATGCAGAAGTGCATTACTGCATTATGGGTTGCAACATGTCCCTCAAGATTCATCTCCTCGACTCACATCTCAACTTCTTTCCCGTGAACCTAGGTTCTATCAGTGATGAACATGCCAAATGTTTTCATCAGGATATGTCGGTGATGGAGTAATGCTATCAGGTTCAATGGAGTGCAGCAATGTTGGCTGACTATTGCTGGATGCTCAGCACAGCATTTAACTTTAAATTAAGGAACTTTATGTTATACCTATGTATTTTATATGTGTACTATATCTTAAACTAGATGATGCTATATAGTATATGTTAATTAGTACTCCATTCAGCAATATGTGTTTTACTGAAACTTGTCTGTGAGTTGTTTGCCGTGATACAATGTTAAATAAATATGTATATATATATATATATATATATCTTAATATATAAAAATTTTGTGTCACATTGTTTGTCCGCGATTGAATCCTAAACTACTGAACCGATTTTAATAAAATTTTGCACACTGTGTGCAGTTTGATCCAACTTGAGACTTAGGGTAGTTTGTAACTAAATTTATAGTCACATTATTTTTTTATTGCAAATTATTTGTTTATTATTTAACAAAGAGTTATAATTATCTGTGAGTTCCATATGATTCTAACAGATGGCAGTGTAATTATCTATGAGTTCCATACGATTCTAACAGATGGCGATGTAAGGTAAGTTGGTAAGGTAATTGGTTTATTATTAAACAAAGAGAGATCCAGATGGCTGTGCTTTTTGTTGCAACCGCAAATTTCAATTGAATTACAAATATTGATTATTTCATAATTTAAGTGTGTTCAGTGTTTATTTTATTTTCAATATTATTAATTTCGTGTGTATTAGTTTTAAGTAATCTGGCTGAAAGACAGCAACTTAATTTAAATTTTTAACGTATACCTTAGCCACAGCAACGCAAGGCTGGGACTTCTAGTGTATATATACCTAAATGGTTAATGTGATATATATCTCAAGAATGATGGGTGATAGAGACAAACAATTTGCATATTTTGAATCAGCATGTTTCTCACTTGTCTTAAAACAAGCACTGGATACCAAGATATCTGCCAAAAGTTATTAATGGACAATTTATTACCAAGAAACAACACAATTTACTCTAAACATGTACACAAAAGTCTTTACTCACGACAGATCCAACTCTACTGACACATCGTGTACGTGTAACTCTGGCAGAAGGTGCACTAAATCGTCATCCAGTAGGTCAAGCCACAGCAAAACAGTCAGGCCGAGCTATGAACTCAGTGTAGTATACTCCACTCCATGATACGATAGGTCTAGAAGGCCCTTAACCTCTACAAACCAGCTGTTGTCCTCACACCCACGTGTGTTAATCACAGAGGTGGACAATCATATAGCCAATAAATTTATATCTGGTCAACATGTCGGGCTCCCCAGCCATTATAGCTGGATTTCTCAATCTGGGACCCCAACTTGTTGTAGGTACACAAATTCCTCACAATGCTGGATAGGCATGACCCCATATGGGCCGAAATACCAAAAGAAAAATTTTTCCCCAAGAGGAAAATGCAAGTCTCGTACCTTTGCACTAAGGTATCATGCTTTAAACTGCTCAAATACAGTGCAGGACATCAGGTAAAAATCACAAGAAATTAAAAATCCACAATTTAGATTCTGTCACTAAAAAATGACTGAAAGCTAAGAAAATAAAGATATCTCACACAATCATTGTGGATGGCATATCATTTTTAATTAAAAGAAATATGAATTTAATTTCAACAATCAATATTTAAAAACAATTTAAAGAAAGCTCCTCCTTTTTAACATTCTGAATAGGTCATAGCATTATTTTGTAGTGATTGACCCTCTAAGAAAGATATCAACCTGCAGGAAGAAGAAGACCAGGACGTCCACTCAAAAGACTTTTGGATGATGTTTCTCTTGAGGCCGAAACAGGTCAACAAATGGCCTAAATTCGTGAATGTACTATGATGATGATGATATGCTATATTCCTTATAAAGCAATGTAATTTCGATGTAGCCACTTGCATCTTCTTAGCAGTACTGTATGTAAACTAATAACAGAGACTATTTAACTCATGCCCCAAATGGGAGTCAATGACCAATCACATTTCAATGATTTCTTATTTACAACCAATGAAAGTCGTGTTTTGCCTCAAATGTATCAACTGAAGTTTATCATATTAAAGAAAGCTCCTCCTTTTTAACATTCTGAATAGGTCATAGCATTATTTTGTAGTGACTGACCCTCTAAGAAATACAGTTACCAGATTGTATATATAGTGCATGAATGTCAGCAGATAGTGCTTGTGGGAGATAATATAAAAATATTTGTAGCAATTCATTATACCACAAAAAAAAAAGAAACCACTGTTTGCAATTTCTTAAATTATTTTCCAGGAAATGATGTTGCAGAAAAATATAATGGACATATTTACATCATAGGACATCAGAAATTAATTAATACCTGTAATGTTGGTTATAAATTTCTCCACTAGGGTGCATTCTTACAATATTGCGATCCTTTGGCAATAAATAATATGATCTGGTTGCAGTGATGAACAAAAGAAGCAAATGAAGCATACCAATCGTTTCTCATTTGTTTTCAAACATCACCGTTTATATTAAATACATAAATATTTTTAAATAACTATAGTTAAACAATGATTTGTGAGTTAACAGCTTAATTTTATTCGTTAAATAGTCCTAACAAATGCCACTCTTGATTTCCAAATGATCTAGATAAATTGGAAATCACTCATGGCATTACCTATGATAATTTATTGTGTCAGACTTCTTTGGAAATAAATAATTTTTTTTTTAGCTATTGAACATATTTAGATAGCACAATGTTAGTGCTTCCGGGCTACGTGGCCGTGATCCATTACAGGTGTTCCTACCACGTTTCTTCCTCAACTGCAGAGAGCATCTTCAGTGGCAAGTGTTTCTAGATGTTGGTTCCTGGTCACAAGTTCGACTGTAACTCGTTCACAGTTGAGCCTCCGACCAGGAAACAACATCTAGAAGCACTTGCCACTGAAGATACCCTCTGCAGTTGAGGGAGAAACATCTGGTAGGAACACCAGTAATGGACCATGGCAACATAGCTCGGAATCACTTAATATTATGATTACCAGCGATGAAAGCCTGCATTAAACTATGTTTAAATAGCTGTCCAAGATAACACCATATATATATATATATTTCTTACCCTGGATTGTAAACACCGAATGTGAAGCAGATAATTAACTATAATTTTCATGTATGTCCACTCTGATATGGAATTCACTTATTCAGTTAAAATATATAAAAGTAAAAAACATACTCACCTCATATACATTTTGTGATCCTGTGCTGCAATATTTAGATAAATGATCATGTGACCTATGACACATTTTTTTAAATGTGTCAAGATGGTGAAGATTGTAAAGACAGCGATGACAAATAAGACTTGGATAACCATCACCTAAAAATACCTAAAACATAAAGAGAAATAAAATTAAAACAAACATATCAAATCCTTTGATAATTCTGTAGAACATGCCAGTCTTTTACATATGCTACTTTTGCTCTAACCTGTATTTTGCATTTGTCAATTTTGTTCTAATGATAGTATTTATGGAAATATTAAACTGGTTAGGTCATGAATCTAGATTTCAGAAAGTTTTATTTGTAAAGAAAAATATTTTCTTTTACAAAATTTACTATTTATCTCACAATGTTGATAGAGTAATTTTGTTTGATTCCCAAATATCAAATGCAAGCTAGTATCCCTATTAGGTTCGTCTTCCGGGCATATAGGCTGGAAGACGAACCTAATAGGGATCAAGACGCCGGCCGTGAAAGCCTACAGTTATACGCAAGCTAGTATGTTTATACAACCGTTTGACAGAAGCTCAAGAGAGACAAAAATGGATACACTTGTGGAAATTTTTAAAGCATTGAATTAAATTAATGAACTTTTGAAGAGAAAATTTTTTGCCTAGACCGAGACTCGAACCCGGGACCTTTGGCTTGCTGGGCCAAATGCTCTACCAACTGAGCTACTGAGGCGAGTTGCGATCTAGACGCAAATTTTTCTCTTATATACATTGTAATTCCCTCTCACCAAATGCTTTTGAAACCATTGCTTCTATCTTTGCGTATACAACATATATAAGAGAAAAATTTGCGTCTAGATCGCAACTCGCCTCGGTAGCTCAGTTGGTAGAGCATTTGGCCCAGCAAGCCAAAGGTCCCGGGTTCGAGTCTCGGTCTAGGCGAAAATTTTTCTCTTCAAATTTAGTTTATCTTTCAGTGAGAAATGTTAAATTAATAATAAAAACATCATTAGAAGCCTTACTAGCTTTATAAAGTAATGTTAAAAATCCCCAATAAATGTCTTCTTAACAAAGAAGCTGCCATTTGCAAAGATAGAAGCAATGGTTTCAAAAGCATTTGGTGAGAGGGAATTACAACGTATATAAGATATAAATTTGCGTCTAGATCGCAACTCGCCTCGGTAGCTCAGTTGGTAGAGCATTTGGCCCGGCAAGCCAAAGGTCCCGGGTTCGAGTCTCGGTCTAGGCGAAAATTTTTCTCTTCAAATTTAATTTATCTTTCAGTGAGAAATGTTAAATTAATAATAAAAACATAAATTAATGAACATTAAGATTATTCCATTAAAAATACATAAAAGAACAAATATTTTAACCCTCTGCATGCCACTGGTAAAATCTCCGTGTCAGAGACTTAAATCGCATCTGCTATTTGCAAGTAGTTTAAGTATCAAATTATTTTGAGTCTCAATACTATTGTTGATTTGTCAACAACATTATTTTGAGTCTGTATTATCTTACCTCAATATTAATGTTGACAAATCAACAATAATATAGAGGTAAGATAATACAGACTCAAAATAATTTGATTAAAAGAACCTGAAAATATTACTTCCTAAAATAAAACATTAGTTTAAGTATACTGTTCGGCAGGTAATTGACAGAAGCATCAGAACCAATCTAATCAGATCATGACACTTAAAGAGTTAATATTATATTGATACAATCAATACATAATTTGAGGAATCTAAGTTGAATTCTTCCTAAGACTGATTGATTTAATGAAGATAATTTATTAAACTGAAAGTATTGCTATAAAGTTTTTACCATGATCTTATTTTTACTGCAAATATTAACTTTAATCCTATGTAATAACTAGATTTAACTACAGAGTCTGACCCATATTTCTGTAAATGTTAAAATCCAAATTACATAAATTTAGATAGTATCACAGATTTGTTGTATGTTCATTGAACTAGTACAATTTAGTGAATAATTGATGATGTAACTTAATAATATACAAGAGAAAAAGAATAAAAAAATGTGTTAGCTTTTAAAACATAACTGAAATTACTACTTTACCTTCCATCAATTATAGTTTCATCAAATTAAATTAAAGCATGAAAAGTGCAGTGGGTGGCAATAGAACATACACAGTTTCGTAGATTGAGCATACATTAATTTAAGAATTATTTAAATTTATAGCGAAGTTTATTATTAAATGAGAACTGCAAGCAGCATAACTATTTTCCTATGCAATAGAATTTAAAATAGTATATATATATTTACTAGAAATCCCGGCCACGCGTTGCTGTGGCTAAGGTATATGTTAAAAATTTTAATTAAGTTGCTGTCTTTCAGCCAAGATTACTTAAAACTAATACTTACACACACCAATTAATAATGTTGAAAATAAAATAAACACTGAACACACTTAAATTATGAAATAATCAATATTTGTAATTCAATTGAAATTCGCGGTTGCAACAAAAAGCACAGCCATCTGGATCTCTCTTCGTTAAATAATAAACCAATTACCTTACCAAATTACCTTACACCACTATCTGTTAGAATCATATGGAACTCACAGATAATTACACCGCCATCTGTTAGAATCGTATGGAACTCACAGATAATTATAACTCTTTGTTAAATAATAAACAAACAATTTGCAATAAAAAAATAATGTGACTATAAATTTAGTTATAAACTACTGTAAATCTCAAGTTGGATCAAACTGCACACAGTGTGCAAAATTTTATTAAAATTGGTTCAGTAGTTTAGGATTCCATCGTGGACAAACAACGTGACACGTAATTTTTATATATTAAGATTTCAGAAGATGAGTTATGTCACATTTATTTTAATGCTTCAACAATTTAGGAAAACAACTAGACTGGTTATTCTATAAAATTTTTATAATTCTTTTTACAAGGTATAGTTTCTTAACATCCACGACTATAAATATTTTGAGTAACATGCCTTTCCTTTCATCCCGTTTATTATCTCTTATCCAGAAGCTTAAAAAAATAAATAAGAATATAACATAAAATGTCGGTCACAGTGGATTAGTGGCTATGTTACTAGCATCCGGTCCTGAGGGTCACAGGTTCAAACCTGGCTGGGGTCGATGGATTTTTTTTAGGATAGAAAATTCAAGGAGAAAGTCCTTCTTGAGGGATTTAAGCCATGGGCCCTGAGTCTGAAGATTTTCAGGTTTATAAAAGATCCTTAAGCGTGACTAAAGAGGCTCTACACAAAATTTGATGACCTCCTTCATCCTATCAATACTTTCAAAATTCAATGAGAACTTACCCACAGACATAAACCCATTGTACAACCTATACAATAACATCAGTAGTTAAAATGCAGAAGATGAAACACTGTTTTGAAAGGCTTCCATATTGGAATTACTTGATGAAGTTTAATAATTTAGTTGAGGACGATTGACTTACCAAGGTACCAATTTTATATTTAATAGCTTCTTCATCCTAGTAATATCTTGGTTGCCTACTACATGTCTTATTGGATCAGCATGTTGACTGCATACCATTCGATAACTTAGGGAAATAAGTGCAACTCAATTAACTTGGTCTAGTAACTCCTAACAAAGGAGAGGCTAAAGCCAATATTGGGCTGTTATGCCTTTGTAGATAGATAACATGGAATACCTTCAGCTTTTTAAATCAGAGCTTGAAATTTAGGTTTACACTTAAGTTAAAAAAAAAAGACTAGTTCAGAGAAATTGCACTTTATGCCTCACCATGAATTTTTCTGCTCAAGTTTCTAACAGGCACAATGTTTTTAAAATACCTTACACTTAATATTTTACTTTTACGGATTAATTTTTTTTAACATTAACTTAAAACTTATTTTAAACATTTTCTAATTATATTTTGATTATTTTTTAATGGAATATTTAACTAATTGCACTGTTTGTTGTAGCAGACTAATTGTTTTTCCAGCCATTTTATTTCTTTGCTCGAATCCAGCCAACATATATATCAGAATTTCAGAACTTATTAACACTATAGTTCTTCCACGATGTGGAAAGCGCTGGTGCGTTTAACCAATGAAAGGTCCGAATGCAATGACATCAAGCTAGGCGACACTTTACATGTGCTCCGTACACATCATGGAAGAACTATATATATTTTTGAGTATTGCATTACATGTCATTCTTTTACAAGTTAGAATACTTAAACTGTGTTAGGTTAGCTTTTGTTTTTCTAGACCTAAAAATAGTTTATATTAAATTATACAAACATCATTTTGTATATTGGCAACATTGCACGATTAAAAATTGTATTCAGATTTTTCTGTTGGCGCAAGTGTCTGGTGTTTATCTCGGACTTTCACCTTCAGATTAATTCCCCCTTGATTTTTCATACTATAATCTAGTAATACTGTTGCTCTACATACTTCTGTCTTTACTAACATTTCATACTATTTTTAAAATTTTGCAACAATATTTATAACTTTTTTTACAATTATTAACCCTCTTACTTCTTCTTCTTCCTTCCAAGAATGAGACCAAGGCCTGTTACGATCCTATAGAAAATTTTCCCTCCAGCGTTTCATAGGACCGCCCTGAGATCTTCGTCCTCTTGGTATATAATTATAAACAGCTTCGGGGATCCAATTTGAACTCATTCTTTCAAAGATAGTGTTTCCAATTTAGTTGGTATTGTTTAATATATTCCAAAATTAGCGTAGTCTTCAATTCTTTTAAGATATCGGTGTTCCTTTTCTGACCCCATCTGGTGTAACCTGCTGTTCTGTGCATGAATCTCATTTCACAAGCCATTATTCCCTCTTACTAATAATCCATATATAACTTTTATACAAGGTTTGTACACATCTCAGTTGTAAATTCTTACTAATAAACACTGTATTAGATGTGCAGTATATAAGAGTGTATAACTTTACATGTGAATCGTTATACATGTCTTCCACCTTGTTTAAGGATTATATAACAAGAGAAAATGGCAGACTCTATGATCAGTTCATTATATATTCTGCCATTTTTCTTGCTATTGATGAACATTTCCTTAAATTTGACACAAAATACAACACTTTAACGACTGTTTTATGGGTACACAAGACATAAATAATATTAATAATGCTCTTGGTCAGAAAATAAAGCATTATTAAATGCCTTTTGTTACATTCATTCTTGATTAATAATACATAGGTTGTTTCTTTAGTTTTGGCAACTATTTATTTTCTGGATACATAGCGTACATACATGGTTGTAAGTTTTAGAGGCCTTCGATGTAGTCATCAGCATTGCATACAATGTATTCCCAGTGATGTGGTAGCCGTTGAATGCCGTCGGCACTGCCTAATCTCTGGATGGTGCGTAGAGACTGATTAACTGCACTCAGACTGTCGTCCACTGTTCCGAATCTCTTCCTTGAGTTTAGGAATGAGGTCGAAGTCACAGGGACTTATGTCTGGAGAGTATGGAGGGTGGTAGAGCACCTCCCAACCCCAGCGATTGAACAAATCAGACACTGCCCCATGGCATATATGACACATTTTCGTGTCCTCTAAAGGCATGTACCCACCTTGCCACTGTTCGGTACTGCAATGTATCTGCACCACAAGCCTCTTGCAATCCTTGATGACACTGTAGTGTGTTTCTGCCTCTAAACATTCAATCTTCAACCAGATTCTCTGCTCCTGCTTTGAAAACTTGTACTATGTTATACTGCGACGCCTAGATCTAAACTGATAACTTTGGGCTCATTGTTACATGAGGAGGGGAGGGGGAGAGGCGAATCCATATGCTCGGATGGAGGGGAGGCACTGAAATTACATGTGCAATAAACAGAATTGTCAACCCTAGTTTTATTTGGATTCCACACTATTGATGCCAAAACTAAAGAAACAACCCTTGTATTTTAAAACTGAACACTGATTCACAAAAAATATGTTCTATAATAGTTGCTGTGAGACAAGATTTAACCTGAATGTAGTTTAAATGCTTCATAATATTATTTTTAACACAACTTTCTTACATCAATAATATATAATATACATCAATGTTTTTATTATTCATTTCATACATCTCAACAATGGATAAATCATATTTGAAGAGAAAAATTATACACTCAGACTTTAAGGTCCTGGGTTCAAGCCCGAGTCTGAGCATGTAATTTATCTCTTCAAATATGATATAATATACATACTGATATAAAAATGCTTTCAACTATAAAGGTAATATTTTTGCGAAAAAATTTTCATTAGCCTAATGGTCTAGTGGTCAGAACTTCTGACTTATAGGTTCCAGGTTCGATTCCCAATCAAACTACAGATAATTTTTTTTTCTTAAAGGGTTATTCTATTGTCGCTAACATTTCCTACTACTTTGAACGTTTTCCAACGCTTCTTAAAACACAGCATATAATTCATAAATAATGGGAAAATTTTTTATTAGTTTCCAAGAATTTTTCCAAGTTCTTAGATGGCAGCACATTATCTGTGAAACATATTCTACGATATATTTGACATAGCCTAAAGAAAAATTTAAATAAATTAAAACACACTTATATTTTCCATACCTCTCCAATTAGGGGATCTCTATTTAATCTTATCCATACTCATTTCTTACACAATCACTAGTTGATGTTGTTTTCTGTCTGTTACAAACTGCGTGCAATGATGTCATAATGATGACGAATATGTGACGTATTGTGTATAGGGATTGTATTGTTATATAGCTCCTATTAGTAAGGAAATTATACATGATCTATATAAGACTAATACATTGTATAACTAATCAACTGATGAACGCTTGTATAATAGATTTTTATTAGTAAGACTGTAAATATTTATCTACATATACAATGATTTCTTCAAAGTTCTATAGAATCACAGTGCATGTGTGCTAGATCTGTGAATGCTTAATTTGTAACTTCCACTAGATGGCAGTGAAATTGGTGATACCAACATTTGCAATTAATTCCACACCATATTTCAAGAAGTTAACTTCATTTTGTTAGGTTCTGATTGGACACGTTAGTGTACATGAAATTAGTGTATACTTCATGAAATAATATGCATTTATTTTATTTTTTGTTAGGTTAGGAAGGGAGAAGTTTGTGAACAACTATTTCTAATATACATTTGGGAATTTATTGTGAAGGTTGGTGATATTGATTTCAAAGCTACGTGGTTCCAACTAGCGACAACTCTGTAAACTTCACTGATATATGGTTCCACCTAGCATCAACTCTATAAATATTTGCTCATTAGCACTGTTTTTCTGTAGAACTTATAAAATGTATTGTGGAAATCAAACTAAACTTTTTCTAATAAACTATGAACTAATTCGGCATACACTAACATAACCCTTCTTAGCCTAATAAAATAAAAATGTAGTAGTGCAATTTCTTATTGTAAAGTTTGATCAACTAGCAGCACAGATAGTCCTGCCATCTTATGGTAAAACCTTGTGCATGCACATTATGGTTCTGTATAACTTATAAGAAATGACAGAGATTTTGCATACATAGATAAATATGTAAGAATTGTAAAAAAAAAATATTTTAAGAATTTTAAAAAAATGTTAAAATAAATAGGAATGTTAGTAGAAATGGAAAAATAATAATGCAACAGCGTCAAATGAATATTGCATGGTGTAGCATAGTAAGAACTAATTTATAGTTGAGCCGCTGAGTTCATTCTGACTCAGCTCTTGGGAACAATATAGATTCAAAAACTTCAGACATAACAGAAAATGTAGCAATAATTTAATTTGCAACAATAGTTGAAAGGTTAGGAAATAGAATTGGAATCTTCAGTGTAATTTCTATTTATGAAGAAAATTAATTATTTATATAATTAACCACAGTAGGCCTATTATATACAATGAACTAGTTTGTGAACAATTTTATAGAAACTTTAATGAAACAAATTTCCATACAAATGGATATTGTAGGGAATTAGAAATTTTAAAGACTTTCACAAAAAAAAACTACATTCATATGGTTCTGACACTTCTATAGTAGGCCTAAATTAACAGGAGTCCTTCGCCATAGCCAAATGGTTAAGCCAAGAAGCCTTGTCATAGAGCTACGGGATGTGCACTGGTTCGGGTCTCCATGGGGGGAAGAAATTTTCTCATGGAATTTCGGCCAGTATGGGACCGGTGACCACCCAGTATCGTGAGGCATTTGGGTAGCTACAATAAGTAGCGACTCCAGGTTGAAAAGACCATCTATAACGGTTGGGAGACCCGACATGCTGATCACAATTCACCCCTACACTGGCTAGATAATCGTCTACCTCTGTAATTAACACATGTGGATGTGAGGCTAACAGCCGGCTGGTAGGCCAAGGACCTTCAAGGTCTGTCACGCTTGGAGTTTTTTAAATTAAAAGGAGAAAAAAATCCACTCCTACAACACACGTTTCATCCCAACTAAAGCACAGTATTTATGAACTGCAAGATAACACTGAATTCACGATAGTGCCAGAGACGCAAAGGCTTTCATTATAACTAACTCCATGTGCAGTAGACTACACTAAATTAATGTATTGTCTTACCTTGAGTCCAACAGAATCCCAAATTTTGGCAATTACGTTCTGATCATCGAATATATTATATAAAATAACATCTCCGTCGCTCATACAGAGACGACAGAGGTCTTCAAATTCCGAAGACATTTTCTCTTGTAACTGAACCGATCTGAACTAGAGAGAAAACCGAGGTCTTGTCTAAAAGCCAAGGACGCTGTTACGAGAATATGCCAACATAATAAACGAAAAGTACACTCCCTTTAAAGTTCAATAACGTTGATAATAGTTCTGAATGCAAAATATATAATTGGATAGACTGCTACGATTGTAAATAATTGTTTACTGAATTAAAATCTTACAGTGGAAATCCCGTCGCGTCATGTATTAGTCAGTTAGTTAAATCTCCAACACTGACGAGATTATGAATCGATGTTGGCTAACCTGATATTGTATTTCGCCATTACAAATTGACCTTGAAATCTAAGTCTAAATAATAATCGTTGTAATTAGTCACTCTTAGTCACATGATCGCCTTCTTTCTTGAACTGGGCGCAGTCTGTTTCAGTTTTAAGTTATGGTTGTTAAAAATGATTGGTTTTCCTTATGACATTATATATATGTATATATATAATTTATTCTAATTTTTTTAAGATTATTAGAAATTGTAATTATTTTATCACCTCTATTTCACAAAACTTTATTTACATGTTTAAATATGTTTTCAATTATAAATAATATTTCTCTTGTTTAAGGTCAAGTGACCAATGATTTAACCAAACTTACCATATGAACAAAACTATCTAACCAATGGCACAACAGACCTAGAAAGTACTTAGGCTTACTGGTTAGCTGCTAGTCTCACATGAGGTGTATAGTGATTCAGTCAGTATAGGATGATCAGTTTATTGAGTCCCCCAGCTGTTATTGATTTTCTCAGCACCTTATTGTAGCTATACAAATTCCCGATGCTGTTGGTTGGCTCCAGTCTTATACTGGCAAAAATTTTATGAGAAAATAGCTTCTTCCATGAGAACTCTCATATTCATTAACTCTGGGCCAAGCATGATGCCTCAGACCATTAAACTATGGTGTGTGATTTTATTAATACCCTGTAAATGTGGTACTGGTACAAAAGAAAAAAATCAAAACTCCATTTATTATAAGCCATAACTAAATATATACAGTACATGTCCAATATAAAAATTACACATTCGGAAAGACATTATCAAATTTAAGAAAAATCACAAAATATGGAGCTAAATTATTAACATCAATCTTGCCTAACAAGGTCTTCTTAAAGGAGACCGATTTTTGTAATGTAATTGCAAAATTTTTTTTTAATTGCACCTCATGTTCTGTGGTCTTAAATGCCGCACTGAGAAGTGAGAGCAAGTTATAACAATAGAAAAAAAAATGACTGCCATACTCTTGTCTCAATAACCATCATACAGTTGTAGCATATGATTGAATTTAGAAAGCAAATTGCTTAGATCTACATATATTAATAGGAAAACATTTTAATTTAATATTTAAAGGAAGTGACATATGAGGTTTATTTTAATTAATAGAGACTCTCTATTAATTAAAACATTTTAATGTATTTTCATGCATGACTGTCTTTTATTAGACTACAATGGGTTAAATGTACAGTGGGCTATCGGATGTAATAACTGCTCTCTTACTTTGGCACACAAAGACATAAATTTAGCCTTAAATTAGGCCTTGAATATATGAGCAAGCTTTAAAGGGAATGAAACAAAAAAAAAATCCCATCAAAACCATTGTCATTGATTAAGGAAAAAAAGGTAGTCAGCTTATAGAGAGTCATTAGTCTTATGGGAATAATATTCCATACCGAGTAAAAGTGGTCAGTAACATGGGTATCATTTGAAGAAGTTTCACTGTATATATATTTCAAAACACTTTAGTTTTCAGTATTGTTCTTTTTAAAGTTCCTTCTAAATTAATTGAACATATCTCACTCTTATAAACAAACAAAGATTACACAATTATATTCTAAATACTATTAACTGAACACTGGTATGATCTATTTCTAACATTGTCATTTCTCACACAACATACCCAGATTTAAATCCATTTATATTGAATTTCTATTTGAACTTTTTCAAGAATTTATAAGGTAAATATCCAATCTTTATTCAGGACTTAATTCCTCTGAGAAATCTATTGGAATAACTACGGTCAAATGATACCAACTCCGAGCTAAGTTCCACTTGTTCTGTAAACAAACTTGCATTAGGTATTACATGCCAACTCTGTCTATTGGAGGAAGCATGGTGTTACTTTTACCCACATGACTGAATTGTATTTGATACGGTCGTCGATAGAAACATTGTTCTTAGGCAACATCATATTTTACAGGAAATAAGATTGAATACAAGGTAAGATGGTACCTATAATTAGGAACATCCATTTCTTATTTATTTATGATAAAAACATATAATAAAAATGGTTGTAGGTTGATTTTTCAGTATGCAACAAACTTCAAATCATGAATACAATATTTGAACATAAGGATAGCCACAAATTTACATGGGAGGCTAAAAATTTGAGATCAATTGTGGATTGTATATTATGTAACAAGAAAATCGCAGATATGACATTGGATTCAAGAGTATTTCGAGGCCCAGAAATTGAAACAGATCATTATCTCTTAGCTAGCCCAATAAGGATTAAACCAAGATGGTATAAAAAGAAAAGGGTATACAAAAGAATCAAGAAAAATCTTTTAGAGACCACAGCATGAAATGGTTATATCAAAGAAGATTAGATTTAATTATGAAAGACAAACCAATTCAAGACAATATAGAGAATGAATGGGAGGCTCTTCAAAACATTTTAAATCAGGTAGCAGAAGAAAATCTAGATATGAAGAAAAAGGAGAAAAGGGCTAAGAACATGGGATGATGAAATCAAGGTTATATTAGAAAAACGAGAGGCCCACAAAAAATCTCTACACTGAGAGAAGAAGATAAAATAAAATATAAAAGAAAATTAGCAATTGTCAAAAGAGGAGTTTAGAAAAAACATAGGGAGAACTGGAAAGAATTTATAGCTTACTTGGAAAATTATATATATAGGCCTCAACCACGGACTTATAAAATTTTAAAACAGCTAAATAGTGAATTGAAAGAAAATGCTATGGTAAATGTTATCTCATTAAACACTTGGTCACAATATTTTCAGAAATTATGGTCAGAGACAATAGAACCTCTTGAACTATCAGAGATGGAAAATGAAGATGAACAAATTGAACCAATATCTTATTTTGAACTGGAACAGGTCTTGAAGAAAATGAAAAATAATACAGCCCCAGGAGAAAATTAATTAAATATTGCATTTTTTAAATATCCAAGTAAGATATTTTTAGAAAGATTTCTTCATTTTTTTGAGCACAATTTGGAGTGGAGAAGATGTACACAAAAGCTGGACTAAATCAATAATAATCCCAATTTTTAAAAGAAAAGGATATATAAAATCTTGCAAAAATTTCAGATTACAGAGGTATAAGTTTATTAAACAAAGGATATAAAATATTTGCTAATATAATTAAGAACAAATTACATAAATATTATGAAAAACTTCTTGCTGAAGAGCAAAATGGTTTTTGGAAAGGAAGATCTTGTTGTGATGAGTATTTTTCATTAAAATTATTAATAGAAAAACAAAGAGAATTCAATGTGGAAACTCATATTGCTTTTTTTAGATTTGGAAAAGGCTAATGATAGAGTACATAGAAACAAAGTATTAAAAATATTAGCCACAGACCAGTTCCACAACAAATGATATATATATATATATAAAACCTGTACAAATCTAATGTAATTGCAGTAAGAAGTGACAATAAACTACCACAATGGCAGGAAATTCATATAGGAGTGAGACAAGGATACCCTCTATCACCACTTTTATCCATCATATATATGAATCAGATCGAGAATGGAGAGTACATCATGGACATATACAATTGAATAGAAATATAAAATGAGATACATTAATTTTCGCAGATGATGTAGCATTAGTGGCACCCTCAGAGGACGAATTACAATATTCAGTATATAATTTTAACAAAATAGCCATAAAATATAATATGAAAATCAATACACAGAAAACAAAAATAATGGCTTTTCAAGGAAAATACCCTGTATGTAGCAAAATTTGTATACATTCAAAAATTCTGGAAAGAGTAAATTCATTTACCTACCTTGGATACACATTTACATATATGAATGAAGTAGAGATAGAGATAAAATTATTAATTTTAATAAAACCATGGGAATAATAAATTCAGTAATAAAACCTTCGTTAGTCCAGAGAGATACCAGAGTACGGTTATACAAAACATTTAGCAAGACCTGCACTTTGCTACAGCAGTGAGGGAAGGAAAAGAGAGCAGGATAACTTCTAGTGAAATGAGATTCATGAGATACAGCAGAATATACCAAATGAGATCACAAATACAATGATGATATCTTAAAGGAACTACATTTAGAACCGGTCATTGAATACATACATAGATACCAGAACAACTGGATGAATCATTTGTGACAAATAAGTTCAGATAAAGTTCCCAAGGACATGTTTCATTATTATCCAATAGGGAAGAGATCTCTGGGCCATCCAAGAAAACGCTGGATACAAAATTCATCAGTGAGATCGTAACAGGCCTATAGGCTTTAGACTTGGTTGGATGAAGAAGAAGACATATAAATGGGCCTATCTAATCAGACATTTATGATTTTTCTATGGTATCGATAGGTATCCCACATTTACAACTTCATTACGAACAGAATTTATGCTTCATGTGACTCACCTTTAATTCTGCTGTTATTTTCACCACATCCTCAGTTGCTAATGTAGGATATTTTTCACTAAACTATTTGAAAGCATTCAAAATAATTTGTTTCTCTCCGCTTTTCAAATGCCTTCGTTTCCAATGTTTTATAATTCTAGAAAGTGCAATTTTGAAACAACTAAAATCCAACATATTCTGCATTGCGCTTGCATAAAAATATAACTATATTCATTTAATCTATTAAAATCATAATTATGCATTTTAAGATTCTGTATAACGTATATAGACATGTGCTAGATAATACATACTTAGGTAAATTTGTTTTTCGACCAAAAAATGCAGTCACACATCTGGAATTAGTATAGCAGAAAATATATTCATTGGACAGATGCAGAGAGGATAAGCATTTTTGTGAAGATAAAGACTGTGTTTCTTCATCCCCTCATGTATTTTTTCATGACATGTCTCTAACCCTTTAATAGTATGTGCCCTCCTTCCTAGGTTTTCATGCAGCAGTCCACATACTAACTTGCAAAATATTATGTATTAACTATAATTCTAATTATAGATAGTACCACAAGAGATTATCTTACGGCATCAGTACATCTTATACAATCTTCATATTTTCACCACTGCTTTAGGATAAGAAACCTAACTTTAGAGATCAGACATAATAACCATAATCCATTCAAAAGTTCCAATACGATCATTGTAGAAAACAACTACAAAAATAATGAAAAAAGCATAATTCTATTTATTGATATTCAAATCATTTAACACTAAAATAATTTCAATGAGAGAAATGTGGAACAAAAACCAAAATTTGATTTTAGAAGAAAGAAAGGGTTTTAAAAAGCTCTTGATAAAACATCTACATCTACAATGGCATAACAGCCCAATGTTGGGCCTCAGCCTCTCCTTTGTTAAGAGTTACTAGACTGGGTTAATTTAATTACTCTCACTTCCCTAAAGATGTCATGAATGGTATGCAGTCAACATACCAACCCAATGAGATATCTAATAGGCAACTAAGGATCTTTTACAAGCCTGAAAATATTCAGATTCGGGATCCACGGCTTAAAGTCCCTCTCAGAGGACTTACTCCTTGGATTTTTCCATCCTAAAAAATCCATGAACCCCAGCCGGGTTTAAACCTGCGACTCTTAGGGCAAGAGGCAAGGAACGTAACCACTAGGCCACCACTGCTGAGAAAGTAGACTTATTTAGGAAAAGAGATTAAATATGATGGAAAATACAAGATGATGGGATTAACAAAAAAATTATTAAATGACATTAAGCAATTAAATTATTAAATGGTATGTTGTGGTATAAATAGATAACAAAAAGAACAATGATTTACATACAGGTATATAATGCAATAGTAAGCACAATAACATATTAAGTAGAACTTGGCTTAGCTCTCAGTGTCATTTAAGCATGCAAGTCACTCCACCATGATAAGGTAAAGATACCATTGGAGCCATTAGTTAGTTAGTAGAAAAACAATAAAACAAAAACAAAAATGAATCTAAATACAAGATTAAAGGAACACCTCAGAAATGTTAAAAATGGAGAAACAGAAAAATCTGCAATAGCTGCACATGCATCGCCAGAAAAAAACATAGAATAGAAACCAAAACAAAACTACTTAAACAATTGGAAAAACCGAAGGAACTCACAATTTGGGAAAAAATTTACATATGCAAGAATAAAAACACAACTATGAATTTTTGAAATACCCGGTGATAAGGAGAGGGGGATTGATTTGGAAGTTCGTCGGTCAGCCATCAGATGGCGCTGAGGTCAGTCTGCAAGAGAGGAGGCCGTTGGACATCAGTTGTGAACGTAATACAGCATTGAGAATGTCACAAATGAAGTGAAGAAACTCGAGTCTGTGTGGGAGTTAAGAAGTATGAGGTGAGTGAAGAAACAAGTAAACAATAGTTAGTAGAACTTTGGAACTTGTATACAAACAATGAGTAAAAACTATTGTCAACAGTAATAAACTTTTAAGAAGATGGACAGAATATTTTAGATTATAAAAAAATTAAAAAATGAAATAATTAAGTAAAAATATGATATTCAAAATTCTATATTAGATTTTATTGTTTATAAACAAGTACAATGGTTTGGAGAAATTCTGAGCAGATATTTGAATGGAAACTCGAAAGAAGAAGAGAAAATAGAAGACTGAGAAAAACATGGATGGAGATGCTGTTGATCCTTGTAAGAAAAGGACTAAAAGAACTGTATTGAATGAATACAAAAGAGAGGAAGACAAAAAATAAATTTAAATAATTTTAGACAGAGTAAGATGGATATTGCATTGTAAAACCTGTAAAGTGGAACAAGTGCAAGATGATGTATCTCACATTTTTCCTCCGATAAGAAGCTCTAGAGGTTTTATTTATTTTTTAGTCCCATTATCCTTGCAAAAGGAGTTTTATTATTACATAAAAAAAATGGATGTTCATTTTTAAAAATACGTACAAATCTGAATTTGGACACAAAGCCATGTATGCATATCACATTTTAAAAAAAGTCCATCATGCAAGAACTGCATAAACTAAGCAAATTCCCCAGCAAGTCAAATTGATGGTCCGATTTTGCAGGTTTACGTAAAATATATTTTTCTTAAAATGGAGAATATCAATTTCTGATGTCAGCTAATTTAACAAATTATGCACAACTGTAAATTATTACCCATTGTTGTACAATTTGATATCAACTTAAATAATATCTACCAATTATCTTTTCAATTGTTTTATTAAAAATATTAAACGAATATATCTTAAGATTTATAAAATACATTGCCAATTTAAGTGTAATTAAATTGTATGATATAAATTGTGATAAACCAAACATAGTGGTTGATATAATTTTTAATTTAGGATATCAGGAAGACTCCCACTTCTAATGATCACTTTTCATTGATTTCTGGTGAATACCTTCCTCCATTTATTTTAATAGCATATACTGAGTTTTGCTGTGAAACATAAAAAACTGCAATTGATAGAGCGATTTTTAAATTTTTGTTTCAGATGAACTCTTACATCTAATTGTCCAATTTTACTGGTTAGCCAACCTAACCTTACTTTTTTTAATTAATTACTATATGCCAAGTTTGGTGTCAAAAGAAAAATTTGCAGCCATTAGAGCTTTAATGCACACATGCATATATCAATATACATATATAAATTTTGGTTACAGTCATTTTTTGGTATCTACTATATAGGATCAGTGAAGACCTGTAATAATTATATTATTTTTAGTCTGGACATCTTACCTCAATATTAATGTTGATTTGTTCTTGGACATGTTTCAAAACAATTCTGTTTTATCGTCAGCTTTCCCAGGTTCCCAGGTCTGGGAAAGCTGACGATTAAACAGAATTGTTTTGAAATATGTCCAAGAACAAATCAACATTAATATTGAGGTAAGATGTCCAGACTAAAAATAATATAATTAAAATAACCTCAAAATATAACTTCCTAAAATTAAATACCTGTAATAATTTTTAAAAAATCTTTTCATGAAAACCTCATTAGCTTCATTCTTCCGGAATTCGCTAAAAAATGAAGAGATCCCTTCAAAATGAATATAACCATCAATTTATAGTGTTAAAATGAATGGAATATTCACTATTATTTTTGTAATCTTCTCCAACTTACTCAGTAAGTAGTTATAAAGATAGAAGCAAAGGTTTCAAGCATTTGGCACGAGGGAATTACAACGTATATAAGAGAAAAATTTGCATCGGGATCGCAACTCGCCTCAGTAGCTCAGTTGGTAGAGCACTTGGCCCAGAAAGCCAAGGGTCCCGGGTTCTAGTCTCGGTCTAGGCGAAAGTTTTTCTCTTCAAAATATAATTTATCCTTCAGTGAGAAGTGTTAAATTAATAATAAAAATGCCAATAAAGCCCTACTGGCTTTATAAAGTAGTGTTAAATTCCCAATAAATGTCTTCTTAACTAAGAAGCCGCCATTTGCGAAGATAGAAGCAAAGATTTCAAGCATTTGGCACGAGGGAATTACAACGTACATAAGAGAAAAAATTTGCATATGGATCGCAACTTGCCTTGGTAGCTCAGTTGGTAGAGCACTTGGCCCGGAAAGCCAAGGGTCCTGGGTTCGAGTCTCGGTCTAGGCGAAAGTTTTCTCTTCAAATTAGTTGGAACACTGTTGCATCATTTACCACTCGTTTGAACTTTGCTACAAGATATCATCTAGAATGAATGTCTCACAAAATTGTCTGTTATATCTTTATTCGAGGGAAGTCTTCAACTATATTATTGAGAAAATTGGTTACAATCAAGGAGAAAAAGGAAAGTAGAAATAGAAAGTTATAATGTTCAAATTTGTATTTTATATTACAACATAATAGAACATAAAATAAAAATTGAATTGGATTACACAATTAAAGCAAACCATATTACATTTAATAAAAGCGATTGTACGTTTTAGTTGAAACTTACAATGACAAATGAATTTACAGAAAATATAATATATCAATATGTATATAACTAAATAAATATATACATTTATTGAAAAAGAAATCCCAAAATTGTAATCAATCTAATATAGGTTGTTGAAGAAATTGAATTTCACTTCCACATGTGAAGAGCTCAAAAATAACAATCTGAAAACATAAAACAAAATAAATAAATATTAAACATTTACTTACCAATAAAAGAAAGTAGAATTCCATTAATATTTAATTTTAGGAAGTTATATTTTGAGGTTATTTTAATTATATTATTTTTAGTCTGATCATCTTACCTCAATATTAATGTTGATTTGTTTTTGAACATGTTTCAAAACAATTCTGTTTTATAGTCAGCTTTTTCAGACTGGTTTTATTTATGTTGCATTATGTTGAATTTAAATTTAAAAGATTAGCGGACATTTAAAGTGCAACATAATGCAACATAAATAAAACCAGTCTGGAAAAGCTGACGATAAAACAGAATTGTTTAGAAACATGTTCAAGAACAAATCAACATTAATATTGAGGTAAGATGTTCAGACTAAAAATAATACAATTCCATTAACTTTTTAAAATAGTTTTGTATAAAACTTATATGCCTATACGGAGTATATGTGAAGCTAATATTCAAAACCTGACATGTCCATTTGGAGAAAATGCAGAAATATAATATATCCAGATTTATATACAAGTTAGACACAATGAATGGTTGGGCATGTAGAAGAATGAATGAAATATGCTTACCTGGTATGATACAAAATGCCAAACAAGATGGCAAGAGAAAAGTTGGCAGACCTAGGTAAAATGGATGGACAGATTATGAAAAATAGAGGTAAGAAATTGGAAACCAAGAATGGATGGTTTGTCAAAAGGAAGAATAAGGTCAACTAAAAGGATTGTTACGTCAATATAATGATGATGAGAATTATATACAGTATTCTTTCAAAAATACTTATGGAAGTATCATGGCTAGCTTAAAAATAAAGAGTACTGATAAAGCTTGACAAAATAATGAGTGAAATTTCTCCAAATGACCACCCTTATTCCTGACTGTTTTTATTCGGCACAGAATATTATTCCCATAAGACTAATATATTTTGACCTTCTATGCTATGACTGGTCCACCACTGTGGTTTTTCGGAGTTTTTCCTCACCTGTAAGACAAATGTCAGGAAGCTTAGGACCCAACGGTCCCCAAAAATCATCCAGCCATCATCATCATCATCCTTATCATTATCATCATAATCCTTCACCGATGTGAAAAGCAACAGGAAGCTACGACATCTATAATTCCCTAGTAAAGCTGCATAGCATAGCTTTTAGCCATGGAAATCCAGCATCGAACCGAGGACTATCTACAAAAGGATTCTACAACCTGGTAAACAACAACGTGGTACAAACCCATCTTCATAACTCCCATATCCTGATGTCATTCTATATATCCCAAGTTTTTGAGTGCTAAATTGTGTTAATTCTAGTAAATCTAATTTTGTAAAAATAATTTTTATATATAAGTAATAAAAACATATAATTTATAACTACATGTGCTCAAGTATTGTTTTGTAATGCGATATCATGTTGGCAAGGGCCGCCATTTTTTTAGTGTGGGCAGCTTCACACCGCCAAATGTATGCTACAGTTTCATAAACATTTGTTCCAAGAAGTATTCCAATATCTGTATAGAATGTGATTTAATGATTGTGATTATTTTTATTTGAATACATTATGACTGTCAGTTGAAAATGGGAGGGATATTTCCTCTTGAAAACTGCAGTTCCCATGTTTAAGAAAACATAAACTATGAGGTAAGATATAAAAATGACTCATTCATTCATGAATTAACCCATTCGCTTAAGGTTTAAATGCTCAATGCATTTTCCCAGAAACCGGATTTAAGTTGCCGTAAATTATGTTGTCTGTTTTCAGACATTCAAAACAAACAAAATATAACGGTACTTGAGGTCACAATAAGGGTGAAGACAAAAACACATTCCTCTACTATTCATAAATGATAACAGATGATTACCCTGAAAAGGGATGTACAAAATATTGCAAAACAGATAACAGCAGAATTAAGCGAGTGTACCTTGTCTTCAAAGTTGAAGGCCATTTAACAGTCGTCTTTTGAGGCGAATGGGTTAAGAACCTCATAATGTCATTTCCCATATTTAACTATAAATTATCTATGACTGAAAATGTATCTTCATGATTTTTATTTTAATTTTATAAAAATTGTAAAATTTAATACGATAAAATTATTATGTAGATCCACAAATTAATATTATACAATACTTTGTTTCTTCCATGACTAATATATAAGTTCTTGGTATTATTCTATTTTTCTAAATATTTAAATTACTTTAAACTTAGTAGGAAGTAACACTATAATGTGTTTTAAAATGAAACAAAATAAGAGGTGAGGTGATACATTTAATCTTTAGTTTAAATTAATTACAGTATTTAAACTCCCTGATTATCTGAGAAAAGTGCTGTTGCATTTTTTACACTGATCACAGATCATAATTTCTGTCAAAGCATATGGACAGAATTGTAATTATCTCTTCCCCACCTTGCCCATTGTGTAATCTAACAAGAGGAGACAGATCAGGACCATCATAGCAATGCCCAGCATCATCCAAATCTACAGTATCTGGGAAATATTGGAGAGCAAGAGAGGTGATGGCTACATTGTCAAAGTGCTTGACATTAGTAACAAACACGAAACTATTTTTATTTAAAAAAAAAAAAAAATTAATGCCTGAATCGGAATTTGAACCCGAAGCCTCTAGCTCCATCATATACCTAGAAGTTTCGGGTTCTCGATTCAGGAATTAATTTTTTATTTTCAAAATAATAATTGTCCATCATTGCGAATATAAAAATTTTAATTGATACATTAAAAAGAAACAACTTTCCTAAATATAAATTGGTACACTTTCAAATTCATCAATGACTGAAAAAAAAAAAAAAAAAAATATATATATATATACACACACATTGCACAGAATTGAAAATGTGTAATAATTTGTTTCTAAATATCTTAGCTCAAATGTTAAGATCATTTAATCCTTGCAATGTGAATAATTATTTTAAAATTATTGTAGACATTAAATTTCAAGCAAATAAGAAAAATAAATGTGAGATAGTAGATGATTTAAGGGGATATTTAAACATAACATATCTTCATATGTACTTCTATTGAAATTACTGGAATTACTTAGAAATTAGATAATAAAAAAAATAAAACAAACAAAATGAATAGTAAACATGCACATGAATAAATATTTTTTTAATATTTTGGCTTCATAAAAAAGCGAAAATAGTTATGTGTGCTGAATACATAATAATCACCTTGTTTAATAATATTTAATTTTGTATTATGTGGAATATCTTTCCTAGCAGGATTTTATTTTAAGTTTTTAATTTTGGAAATAGTTTCATTAAGTTATTTAAATAATTTTTTATTTTATTTTTCAATACGATTAAATGTTTGCTATTCATTTTTTAAATTTTATAATGTAAGTAGAAAGCTATATTATATGTACAATTTCTTATCTTATGTACAGTATAGAGAAATATATTTTATGAATGTTATCAGAAACTTAGATTAGTACCTAACAATACAATTGAACAACTGATCCAATTATAAAAGTACAAAGTTCAAGTGAAAGTTGTTAATGGTAATAAAGCATATTTTGCCAATCAACTGTTGTTCAGAAACATGTTATATCCAAATCTGGAAATTTGAGATAATATAAATCTCTTATTATAGCAACTGTCATATACACAAACAAAATTCTGGATATCCAAGAGGGGGAAAAAAATACTTAGATGAAAAATTTAATTAAAATACTTCGTACCTTACCTCATATCCAGTCTTCTAATTGTAACTTACTGCAGTTTCAAAGCCTATGCAGCTTCTTCTGCATCTGATTTAAACTGCAGTATAATTAAAGACTGGATATGAGGTGAGGTATGAAGTATTTTAATTTCATTTTAAATTAAACCTCATAGTGATTTTTACCTATAAAAGTTCAATACTCAGAAGAAATTTTGTATCAAACAAGGGGACTGATAATAACTGGACAATGAAAACAAATATAAATTCAAAATATAGTAAATCTCATCGGAATAGGCTGGTTGTGACACATGATGAGAACTGACAACCAGAAAATAGTCAAAAAATTACACAAAGGGAAACCTATAGGAAAAAGAATAGTCTGAAGACCTAAATTAAGATGGAAAGATGATGCAATGGATGACCTAAGAAAGAGAAAGTGGCAAATATGAATTTAGCAAGAGATAGAAGAATTTGGAAGATGACTATTTAAAAGGTAAAAATTTTCACCTTTGAAGTTGTCATCCCTTGGGATGAAGATGAGACTAAAGTTGCTAACTTGTAAGTGAGTGACCCACCCCGTCTCTTATGTTCTGAATGTAAGACATTATATAATTATTTTTTTAATAACTCTTATATCATTATAACTTTCAGTAGCTGTTATATCTTAACTAACTAACTCACTGGCACTATCAAACCTGTAGGTTCATGGCCGCATGGACATAAGATCTCCATGCATCCCCATCCTGAGCTAATGTTTTCCAAATCATCCCCTGTATAATCTACTTCCCTCAAATCATAGTTAATGTTATTCTCCCACCTCCTTCTTGGTCTACCAATTGGGCGTTTTCCCTCTGGTTTTCCTACAAGAAGCTTCCATGCACATCTTTCATTCCCCATTTGTGACACATGTCCTGCCCATCGCAGTCTATGGGACTTAACTGTTCTTATTACATCTGGCTTCCTATAAAGACAATGTAGTTCACTGTTATGCAGACTTCTCCATTCACCTGCCTGTTCATCTCTCTTGGGTCCAAAAATTTTCCTAAGAACTTTATTGTCAAATACTCATAATCTCCTTTCCTCCCTTAAAATAAGAGTCCATGTTTCACATCCATATAATATAACTGGTAGAATAATAGTTTTCTATATTTTCAGTTTAACCTTTTTTGAATGGAGTTGGGACGTCAAGAGTTATATCTTGACAGTGAACAAAATACAGTTGTCCTGCACATGCATTAGAATTCTATGACATAATCTCTCCCTTCCAGGGGCATAACGTGATTTAATTGTGATTTTGGAAGATGCTCAATTACTTGAGAATCGTAGTTATTGGGTACTATGTAGCATTTGTTTAGATAGAAACACCAGCTGAAGTCAAAGCAATATGGGTTCTGGCACTGATTAAGTGGAAAGAGAGGAACACCAGTCTGGGTTGTGAGAGATGTACAGTCAAAACTAGAATATATTAGCATTGCGTTTTGTTCACAGCCAAGCTATAGCAAGTAACACTATCAGATAATATTATCAAAATACTGAACTGGAAATACACACCTCACTTCATGTAATATTTTCTCAACTGAATATGTTTTGGAGATGATGATTTCCATTCTCAGAAAGCATTCTGATTGTGAAAAAGTCTACATATGAAAAACCAAAAGAAACACTGTCAGACTGAAGGAATTCCTTACAAATATAAAATGTAGGGCAATAGAATAAAATCTATAGTAGCTGCTCATATGTGGACCGAAAACATAGAAGTGAAGAATAAGCAAAATTGATGAAATAACTGGAAAATCAACAGAACTCACATGGGAAAGAAAACTACACCCAGAAGAAAAATTAATCTTCTTCTTCTTCTTAAACTTAATTTGTATGATTTTCATCCTGTTTATTTCCAAAATCACTCCTTGGAGGAAGACGTACTGGATATGAATTCTGAAATTCCTGATGAGAAGGAATTGAATGTGAGGCTAGCTGCCTATCACTACAGGTAAAGAATATACAAGACAACAGACCGCTAACACAACAGTGATCATTCTTATGAAAATACAGATTAGAAATAGAAACTCAAATGATCATGAGAAAAGAATGCGAGAAGGTTTTAAATATAATTAAAAACAAAAATAAAAACAATGTGCCAGAAAGAAACTCTTAAAAACATGGTCAATAAAAAGGCATTAATAGTGAGTGGAGAACATATTTTTAACGACTAACCTCATATAATTTCAAATTTCTTTGATCCCAGCGATTTCAGACAATATCCTGTCCCTCTTCAGTCATGGCTTCGACTGAAGAGGGACAAGATATTGTCTGAAACTGCCGGTATCAAAGAAATTTGAAATTATATGAGGTGAGTCATTAAAAATATGTTCTCCACTCACTATTAATGATCTAACCTCATAATGTTTACTTCCCAATATTAATTTAAATATAATAAAAAGGCATTTAATATTTCACGTAAATAACACTATGAGGTTTATTTTAGATAATATGAATTAGATATGCACTACTCACCTCATATTTGTAGCTTTTTTGAAGACTCATTGTCAATTCTTTCTAACTAGAATTAAAGAATTGACAATTATAATTTTAAAAAGTTAGAAAGAACTAATAATGATGCATCGAAACTCAAGAGTCTTCAAAAAAGTTACAAATATGAGGTGAGTAGTGCATATCTAACTCATATTATCTAATAAAAATGTAGTTTATACAAAATTGGACAAAGGTAACCATAAAGTAATTTTAGACTAAGAAGATTATCATAATGGAATGGAAGAACCTTTCAAAGAAGATGAATATGAAAAAAATCAAGTTTCATCCTCTTCTAAAAACAATTAAAAAAGTGGAAATCAGTTTGAAGTCCATCAAGAAAATTTTAAAAGAAGATTTTTCTTATTCTATGCCCCTGGTTGTCATTTTGATATTTCTGGTCTCTCCTGGCATTGACTTAATTGTAATCCACTTCTGAAGTTAGGGCGCCTAGAAGGCGGAGTTACATTACCCCGAAAGAAGAAGATATAATTAAGTTAAAAATAGCTAACTCTAGAAACCCCAATATCCATGGTCTCCCCAAAATTCATAAAACAAGTAAAAAAAAAAAAATGAGGCCAATTATATATTATCAATAATATACAATCTCCTACTTACAAAATTTCCAAATGGAATTCAAAGGAACGAAAAATGTTGAAAATTTAGCCATTGAAAATTCTCTCCAACTAATGGAAAAATTAGAAAAGATAAAAATAGAACCCGCAAATAGAATAGTTTCTTCTGATGTCAAAGCATTATTCACCAGTGTCCAAATAATTAAAGTCATCATCATCATCATCATCCTGCCTGGTATTAGTCCTAGAAGAACTGTTATGGCCTGAGAAAGCGGTTTTCGTGCCATAATTAAAGTATTCTGCCCAATTTGTAATATCCCAGCAAATCTATTAATAGATAATGATAAAATTCGTTCTTTATATATAAAATTATAATATGGTATTCTGGATTCCTATAACTTTTTAAGAATACTTACTTCATTTTCTCCTATTGTCAATAGAGGAGCTGGCAAATAAAGTGTCTGTGGAGGTCCTCCACTGAAGTATCGACCAAGATTAAAACCGTTGATGAAGACTGTTCCACGTCCCCATCCTCTCATATCAATAAATGTGTCAGCAAGTGAATCAACATTCAGAACAGCCCTCAACAACACTGGTGCAGTCATCATATCTTTAGAGAATGGTTTCCAGCCATTCAAACTGAAAATTGACACAATTTAGTTCAATGATTAAGATACTGCTCATAAACAATACTTGTTAATTCTCGATTAAAAAAAAACTGCAACAACAATTAAAAGGGTCAGTCCGTACAAAATTTCAAGGTTTTGTAGGGCACCATCATAGATTCCATTTATATTATAGATGTGACTATACTAATGATAAATCATAATATAAAAAATGTTGATAGTAATATTACTTATAAGTTGGCAGAAATTAAGGGAGAAATATCAAGATACCATATGAGTACATTCTTTTTATTATAAATTCGAATTTACATATATGGTTGGTCAAAAAAATGTGAATGATATATCAATGTGAAGATAAATAAATTTACTTTCAATTCCTAATTAATTCCTAAGCATGAGTAATTATAAAAACAAATGAAAGTTCACAATGAATTCTAAAAATTATAACAGTTTTAATAACAATAAATATTTTAATATGATTTTTAACCTACAGATTGAAAAGTTGAGATATTAAAACCTCATTTGAATTTCATCCTGGATAGTTTTAAAATTCTGGATGTAATAAAATAACTACTTGTAGACAATTTTGGTATGTAAGGTCGAGTTTTTGCTTCAATTGCTGTCGTTGGCAAGGTCACACTTGAGGGCGTCGGCAGGAAACCCATATCTCTGTTGTGCGTATCCAACCATAGCTGTTGTGTAGTTCAATGTTATTAAAATTTTCAAGTGTATACAAGTAGATCACGATTTCGAGACCACAACGGTCTCATCATCAGCACTTTCTTGGCGACAGATGTTATGTCGATCGGAAGAAACTCTTAAGAAACTATTAAGAAGAGTTACTTCCGATCGACATAACATCCGTTGCCAAGAAATTGCGATCTACTTAGAAAATTTATATGAGGAGAGGTAAGAAACATTTAATTTCACCATAAATTAATTCCTATAAAAGTTAAGTATACAAGTAATTTACATTAAATTATTTTGAGTCTGTTATATCTTACCTCAATATTAATGTTGATTTGTTCTTGAACATGTTTCGATTAGTCTTCCAATCATCTTCAGCATCTTGGCCAGACTGGTTGGATTTATGTTGTAAACCTTGGATATCGATGTCAGCTCCCTCCTGCAGTTGACCAAAGAACCTCCAAACGAGGTCACGTTTATCAGTATTTCGAAATTCATAACTCTGTTTTTGTTCTTCTGAATATAGATTTTTTTCCAAATAGTCAGCTTTTATATTTTCTAACTGTTTTAATACACCCTTAAATGAAGAAAGATTTCAAACAGGAGAAAAACACATAATCAAAGTAGCAAGAGAAAACGGGTTTGATGAAAAAATGGCATACAAAAGGATAGAAAAGTATAAGAAACAAAAAATGATCAACAAAAATACTCTTGAAAAAGAAAAACCACCTATAGAAAAAAATACAGGAAATTCACATATCACCCTTAGGTACACAATAAATTCCAAAAAAATATTTGGGAAGTTTAATATTAAATTAGCACCGAAAAATAACCACAGTTTAAATAAAACCAACAAAAATGAAAAAAAAAACTGATAAAAAATCAGGAATATATCAAATTGAATGCACTGGTTGTGAAAAGATATATATAGGAAAAACAAAAAGAAACCTAAAAATTAGAACCAAAGAACACATAAGAAATATTAAAAATGTGGAAAAAGAAAGATCTGCAGTTGCTGCTCATGTTTGGTCTGAAAAACATAATATAAATTTGGACACTAAATTATTAAAACAGTTAGAAAATACAAAAGAGTTGACTATTTGGTAAAAAAATCTATATTCAGAAGAACAAAAACAGAGTTATGAATTTTGATGGAACGTGACATCGTTTGGAGGTTCTTTGGCCAACTATACAAAAGAGCTAACTATTTGGTAAAAAAATCTATATTCAGAAGAACAAAAAACAGAGTTATGAATTTCGATGGAACGTGACATCGTTTGGAGGTTCTTTGGCCAACTAAGAGGGAGCTGAGATCGACATCTAGGATTTACAACATAAATCCAACCAGTCTGGCCACGATGCTGAAGATGATTAGAAGACTAATCAAAACATGTTCAAGAACAAATCTACATCAATATTGAGGTAAGATATAACAGACTCAAAATAATGTAATTAAAAGAACCTCAAAATATTACTTCCTAAAATAAAACATTAATATTCTATTTATTTATGGAGAACTAGTAAACAAAAAATTAAACAATTCTGGAATGACCTAGAAGAGTCTTCAATCCAACAAATCTCTTGGTGTTTTTTCATCAAGAAATTGAGTTTTCAAATACATCGAAAAATATAAACATAAAGCATAAGGCCATTTGTGCATTGTTAATTATTTATAAAGATGAAGAAACAACTGTAATCGCTGACGATGGGGCTAAGAAGCTCTGAAACATATGTTCAACAAAAACAACTCTAAGAGGTAAGAATGAACAGACAAAATGTTTTAATTATTAAATAAATAAATAATGAGTTTATCTAAAGATTTTTCCTCATCTTCTATACATCTTTTAAATCAATCATCACTAATGCCCCATTTAGTATAATCTATAGAAAAGAACCCTTAATTCATAACTGAAACTAGAAAATAGTTATATAAAATATGAATAGAAAATAGTTATTCTAATGAAACTATAATGTATCTTACTGTTTAATCCATCTGGAGTTGAACTGCAGTGAAATTATCTCCCAATTAAAAACTTGAGTACCATCAAGCATGACTTTAGTATCTTCAAGCAAACCTTTACGTTGATTAAAGTCAGAATGTAAACCAAAATTTACTCGCCCCCAGTTTTCCACAAAAATATCCAAAGTTCTGATACCACTACTTGTAGATTCAAATTGGAATACAGCATCTCTGCAACAAGATATATAATTTATTTGACCATGACTTCTTTTTTTATGATACATGATAATTTTACGAGCTATATTTATCTTTCATATTAAATAATACCAATCTACTGATCTTTCAATTTAAAATGAAAAAGAGAAGTACTTTTTGAAGCAAAATCTGTTAAACTTTCTCTCGTGCAGATGATTTTATTATTCATTTTATACATCTCAATGATGGATAAATTATATTTGAAGAGAAAAATATACACTCTGACTGGGGTTTGAACCCAGGCTTTCTATGCAAATGCTCTACCAACTGAGTTATCTGAGAAACTCCAATCTAAATGCAAATTTTTCTCTTATATACACTGAGCAATTGATTAGAAAGCGAAAGCTCCTGAGTTCGAACCCCAGTCTGAGCATATATTTTTCTCTTCAAATATAATTTATCCATCACAGAGATGTATGAAATGAATAATAAAAAACATCAAAAGAGGCCATACTGGCTTTATAATGTAATGTAAAATTCCCAATAAAAATATTTTTTTAATAAAGAAGCCGCAATTTGCAAGATCGAAGCAACAGTTTAGTAGCATTTGGTGCTTGGGAATTAACAGTTATATAAGAGAAAAATTTGCATTTAGATTGGAGTTTCTCAGATAGCTCAGTTGGTAGAGTATTCACAAAGAGAAATGTCCTGGATTCAAACCTCAGTCTGAGTTCTCTTCAAGTATAATTTCTCTCTGTGGTTTGAACAATCTTGTCACTTGTAAGTTTAAGTTGCCATGGTATCTGAAATGCACATTTCCAATCATTCTCAAAATTATTTAGAAAAGAAAATTAATACTTGAATCAGAAGTTGAACTCCAGATCACTGGTTCAACACACTAGTATACTGTCCATTACACCATTCAAGATACGATACAAATGTATCGTATATGAGTAAAGAAATGTTGATGTTTGTATCATATCTTTAATGGTGTAAATGACAGCATGCTGGTGCGTTGAACCAGAGGTCCGAGGTTCAAGTCCTAATTCAACAACCACTGTGGTCTCGAGATAGTGTGCTGCCTTGTCACACAGCGGGCCCTGGTTCGATTCCCGGTCAGGACAGGCTTCTGGGTGTTTTTTTTCCAGGGTTTTTCCTCACCTGTAAGAGAAATGTCAGGAAGCTTAGGGCTCAACAGTCCCAATTTTGGAATATATTAAACAGTACCAACTAAATTGGAAACACCATCTTGAAAAAATGAGTTCAAATCAGATCCCCAAAGCTGTTTATAATTATATACCAAGAGGACGAAGATCTCTGGGCCGTCCTATGAAATGCTGGCGGGAAAATTTTCTATAGGATCATAACAGGCCTTGGCCTAATACTTGGAAGGAAGAAGAAGAAGATTAACCCTATGAGGTATTATTTATTTAAGAAAAATTGTATGACGTCACCTTATAACCTTCTTCTTATTAGACCAGTTTTGGGACCTAATTAGGTTCCAACATCAGTACTTTCACAACAGTTGTTATATCATCTTGAAGAGCCGCCTCCTGCACCCTCTGTTGGTAGACTGAAGAATCACCTTCCCCAGGAATTTCAAAATTCACATCAATGTTAATATTATTCGTTTTTAAACATCTTAATGATGGACAAATTATATTTGAAAAGAAAAATATACTGTTTATTTTTTATTTTTAACTTAAGAAAAATATAATTTGTCCATCATTAAGATGTTTAAAAACAAATAATATTAACATTGAAAGAAGCACTACTGGCTTAATAAGTAATGTTTAAATTCCCAATAAAAAGTCTTCTTAACCCATTCGCTTCAGGTTTAAATGCTCAATGCATTTCCCCAAAAACCGGATTTAAGTTACCGTAAATTATATTGTCTACTTTCAGTCACTGAAAACAAACAAAATATAACATACTTGAGATCACAATAAGGGCGAAGGCCAAAACACATTCCTCTGCTATTCATCAATGTTAACAAAAGATTACCCTGCCAAGGGATGTAGAAAATATTTCAAAATATATAACAGCAGAGTTAAGCGAGTGTACCTCGTCTTCTGAGCTGAAGGCCATGTAAATGCCGGCGAGCCTACCTCGTCTTTTGAGGCGAATGGGTTAATAAAGAAGCCGCCATTTGCAAAAATCGTAACGACTAGTAGCATTTGGGGTTAGGGAATTAACTATGCGTAAGAGAAAAAGACGCGTTTAGATTGGAGGCCTAGGTGGCTCAAATGGAAGAGCATTGACATAGAAAGTCAAAGGTCCTGGGTTCAAACCCCAGTCTAGGCGTATATTTTTCTTTTCAAATATAATTTACATGAAACTGAAATGAAGGCCAAATTAGTTAAACATATAGAAAAATCTGAAGAGCACATAGTTTAGGGAAAAAATCAACATTCAAGAAACAAAAAGGAGAATTTAATGAATTTTGAAAATCCCAGGGAAAGTGAACTGGTTTTGAGGTTCTTCAGTCTACCAACAGAGGGAGGCTCTAGAAGATGACATAACAACGATCATGAAAATACTGATGATGGAACTTAATTAGGTCCCGAAACTAGTCTAATAAGGAGGATATGAGGTGAGGTGTTACAATTTTCCTTAAATAAAAAAAAATAATTATTTAATTAATTTTTATTTTTAGGGTATAGTTCTTTTACACTCTAAGGCTTGAATCTATGAATGCATTAGACCATAAAAGTCGTTCTCTGCTGAGAAAGTTGCATTCAAAAACTTTTTGTGTACTCAAAAATCTGTTCATGCGATAATAATTGTTGAAATTCCTAAGCTACCTGGCGGGGTGACTTATCAGAGAAACGAATCGTGAGCAACCCGATGGGAACCGATGGTTACCGATGTAGTTTGAAACCTTGCTGCTTTATCCATGATGTCGGACCTTGAAGACTTCGATCATGTTTTCAGTATAAGCGGAGAAGAGGAATTTGTTAGAGTCTACCAAAGAATTCAACTGGAAGAACAGGAGAATCGGCGTAATATTGCGCGACACAGACGTCGTCATATACGGTATTATTTGCGGGACGCAAGCGTAAATGCATTCCTCTAGCAGACAAAAATAACGGAAGTGGTTTTATTACTCAGAATTCTGGGTAATTTCTTGCCAATATTACGAAAATGACGACTTTCATGCATGGCCAGTTAGTGGGTAGCTAATTTGATCTTTGCACTTGCTCACGGAAAGTCAGCTCACCAGTGATTGGAAGTAATTTGAGTAGAGACTAATATATTTGCATGTGGCCCTAAATCCCTTAATTGTTACTGTGCACATTTATATTCTAAAAATATTCACTCACTTTTGTTCCCAGTAACCAAATTCCAGTAGCTGGTCCTCTGATATGAGTTTTTCTGTTTTCGCACTCCATCCAACAGTAAAATTCCCATATCATATACAGCTCCATCCTTAATCTGAAGTTTTGAGGATTCTTTAATATGAGCTCCTGAATGTCGATAAATTATATAACCATAACTCTGGCCATTTCCATTGTACATAGACAAATTCTCCATATTGATAACTTCCTTTGACTGCATACGGTGGTGTGATTTCTGGACACACAAAAAAACAGACCACAGATGAAATAGGTCACATCAAAATATCAACCATTAGTTTTTTAAATGATTACATCACAGTTTATTAGATAATTATTATGGTGCACATATAAAGGGCTATATGATGCTTTTATTATTGATTTAACATTTCTCAATGAAAGATAAATTATATTTGAAGAGAAAAATTTTCGCCTAGACCGAGACTCGAACCCGGGACCTTTGGCTTGCTGGGCCAAATGCTCTACCAACTGAGCTACCGAGGCGAGTTACGATATAGACACAAATTTTTCCTCTTATATACGTTGTAATTCCCTCTTGCCAAATGCTTTTGAAACCATTGCTTCTATCTTTGCAAATGGCGGCTTCTTAGTTAAGAAGACATTTATTGGGAATTTAACATTACTTTATAAAGCTAGTAAGGCTTCTAATGATGTTTTTATTATTGATTTAACATTTCTCAATGAAAGATAAATTATATTTGAAGAGAGAAATTTTCGCCTAGACCGAGACTCGAACCTGGGACCTTTGGCTTGCCGGGCCAAATGCTCTACCAACCGAGCTACCGAGGTGAGTTACAATATAGACGCAAATTTTTCCTCTTATATACGTTGTAATTCTCTCTCGCCAAATGCTTTTGAAACCATTGCTTGTATCTTTGAAATGGCGGCTTCTTAGTTAAGAAGACATTTATTGGGAATTTAACATTACTTTATAAATCTAGTAAGGCTTCTAATGATGTTTTTATTATTGATTTAACATTTCTCAATGAAAGATAAATTATATTTGAAGAGAGAAATTTTCGCCTAGACCGAGACTCGAACCCAGGAATTGGTGAGATGAAATTACAATGTATATAAGAGGAAAAATTTGCATCTATATCGTAACTCGCCTCAGTAGCTCAGTTGGTAGAGCATTTGGCCTGGCAAGCCAAAGGTCCAGGGTTCGAGTCTCGGTCTAGGCGAAAATTTTTCTCTTCAAATATAAAGGGCTATAGTTAAAACTTCCAAACTTAGACCCAGGACCTGCTAGTCAGGAGACAGATATGCTATATCTTAAACCAATGTGTCAGACATCAGCTTAATCAGAAGAAAACCACCAAGAAACAACATAACACCAGTCGACGAGAGGCTACTGAAGATGGAGATATAGCTACGAAACTGCAGTCTAGAAGATTAGAGGATATGAGGTCCATCCATAGTAATTCTGCCTGAAGGCAGGTTCTTCACTGCAATCATAGCACTTTATTGCTATGGTTGCAGCTTTACTAGGGAATTGTGTAGGTGTGGTAGCTTCCCGTTGCTTTCCACACCTGTGAAGGATGATGATGATGATGATAATGGTAATGATAAGGATGATGATGATGATGATGGCCATATGATTTCGGGGACCGTTTGGGCCTTAAAGTTTTCCTGACATTTGTCTTACAGGTGAGGAAAAACCCCGATAAAAACCTCACCCAGAAAAACTGCCCCGACCGGGGATCGAACCCGGGCCTGCTGCGTGACAAGGCAGCACGCTACCTCGAGACCACAGCGGTGGACGATATGAGGTAAGGTATTAAAATATTAATAAGAATTAAATGAATCGTGAATTCTTCTTACCTCATACTTCTATGTTTTTTAAACACAGCACTGCAGTATCAGCGACCATTGACACCATCCTTAGCTGTTTTCACGACTCAAGTGAAAACAGCTGAGGATGGTGACAATGGTCACTGATACTGCAGTGCTGTGTTTAAAAAAAACATAGAAGTATGAGGTAAGAAGAATTCACGATACATTTAATTCTTATTAATAAAACCTCATAATGTTAAAAATTCCCAAATGTATTTTATTTATTTTTTTCAAATGCCCCAGGTTTGTCTTTCGACATTCCTGGTTTCTCTAAAATTAAAATATTAATTTAAGTCTTAATCTAGTGAGTTTGAAATATTTACTGTACCCTTTAAGAGGGTATGCATTTTTGGTTTACACCATTTTTTCTTTATGCCTTAATTTCATAATGGTTAATACAGAGTGCAGCATAAGTCCTTTAACCAAAAATGCAAATATATTATTTTCTGTAGCTTACAACATTTATAACATGATACTAGACAAGATGTATTCCATAGTTAGCAAATTACCTCAAGCAGTAGTGTTTCAGATTACATTCTGAAGGTCCTGTATTCAAATCCCAGTTTCGACCAATCTGATTTTTTTTCTTGCAACCATGTGCAGTGGTTAACTCACTTATGTCGCACCCTGTATATTTTTCTCAATACAACAATTTTCAACACTTTCAATTATTTCCAATTACTCACACTTAATAGAACTTCCTTTATCATCATCATCATCATCATCATCATCATCATCCATGCAAGTATTAGGCCATGTGACCTGTTATGGTCTCAAAGAGGAATTTTCCATCCAGCGCTTTTTTGGACGTCCCAGCGATCTTTTGCCTTAGGGGCAGTAACGAAGCATGGCTTTTGGAATTCTATGAGATGGCATTTGTTGAAGATGGGCTTTCCAGTTGTTCTGCTAGTTTTGTATATGGTGGAGAATAAGGTCTATGGAGAATAAGGTCTACATCCAACTCTTCCATAATATCCTCATTTTTTTTAAGGTCTTACTTTGTATAGCCTGCTATACATCACATAAATCGCATCTCATTTGCTGTTATTCGGCTTTCATCTCTTCTTCGTACTGCCCATGCTTCACTACCATATCTTAATACTGGTCTTGCGAGAACCATATACAGCTGTAATCTTGTGTTCTTTTGTACTAAAGATGGTTTCATTATACTTCCTTTATAAAATTCCTAATTGAAATGAATATAATAATCCCAAATAAGATGATTATATTTATTTGAATTAGGATTTGTATTTTTAGATGCTATATGTAAATTTATACACTCAGTTTGATTGATAAATCATTTTTTGAAGAGAACATTTTTTAATAATTAAAACATTTTGTCTGTTCATTCTTACCTCTTAGAGTTGTTTTTGTCATATGTTTCAGATGATGATGATGAAGATTTTCGGGCTGTAGGCCGTGGTCGTGAGGCTTGTAGTTTCCCGACGCGTTTCGCCAAAGACTGCATCTGGCATCCTCAAGGGTTGTCTTGAGACTGGCATTTCTGTCGACTGTCTGTCCTATTTATATGCTCACCGCAATGTGTACGTAAGTTATATCTACCTTCTGATTGGTCAGCGTTAGGGACTTCCATTGCTCCAATGAGATTGCTATTTGATGGTCTAGTCGACTGTACGTTGCATCTGCCTTCTGATTGGTCAGCGGTAGGGACTTCCATAGTTCCAATGAGATCACTGTTTGATAGTCTAGTCGACTGTACTTGTAGAGGTTTACATTTTGCGTTTTTTAGAACCGGTATCCATACTTTGTTGACTTTTAATGATTCTTCTTTTCTATTGAAACTGTTTTTATGTTTGAATATTTCGATGGCTTCTCGTTGTAGACGGGTAAAATAGTGTGTGCAGTTAGATAATATGTCTGTATTCTGGTATTGTACTCTGTGGCCATCAAGTAAAGAGTGTTCTGCTACTGCCGACTTATCCATTTGTTTAAGACAACTGCATCTTTCATGCTCCTTAAGTCTGGTTGCGATGCTGCATTTAGTGGTGCCTATATACACTTTTCCACAACTGCATGGTATCCTGTATATGCCTGCTGTCTGATGAGGATGGAGTTGATCCTTTATAGGTCTGAGAAGATTCTTGATTTTCTTGGTAGGCATGTATACTGTCTTTATGTCTTCTTTCCTTAGTAGTTTTCCAATGCTGTCTGTTACATTCTTAATGAATGGTAAAAATGCCCTGGTTGATGTTTTTTTCCTCTGATTCCTTGCTGCTGTTGCTGTTGTATCGACTGGGATGATTGGCTCGGTTGATTTCTTTCCTGGTGTATCCATTGGCTGTGAATACCGTCTGGAGGTGTTGAATTTCCGTTTTTAATAAATCTTGATGACAAAGTTTTTTGGCTCGATCTGTCAATGATTTGATGATTCCAAATTTTTGTTTGGGGTGAATACAATATGTTTCAGAGCTTCTTAGTCCCATCGTCAGCGATTACAGACATTTTTTAATGCCTGAATCGGGATTTGAATTGTATAAGTGGAAAGAAAATTTGACAGTTGTATTGAATGGTGTAACGGAATGCAAACTGAGTCAAGATCTGGAGTTTGAATCTGGTTCAAGAGTTAATTTTTCTTTTCAAAAAATAAATCTTTCCAGGACTGGTATATGTTAAATTAAATATAACATAAAATATTAAGCTTTATTACTTAAAAGTAATGTAAAATTCCTGTTAAAAATACTTCTGAACAGAAGTCGTCTGATTACGTTGTTAATAGTACTGGCTATTTGCCTTTGGATATAAGAGAACTGTATAAAAAAAAAAGAAAAGAAAATTTAACAGATGTATCGGGTCTTAAATGGTAAAAGGGACTGCACACTGACACACAGAGCCAGTGGTCCAGGGTTCAATTCCCGGTACAAGCATTAATTTTTCTTCTTAAAAAATAAATTTGTCCAGGACTGGAATATGTTAAACTAAATGTAACATCAAAACTTTTTATGAAGTTTGAGGGATAATCCTAATGGCCAGATTTCACTGATATTTGGTAAATACCATTCTCATTTTATTTTAATGGAATATACTGATTTTTGTTATAAAAAAATTAAAGTTGTGACAATTTTTAAAATTTCTCTTCAAATTAACTCAAACTCCTAATGAACTGATTTTATTGTTTAACAAACTTGATCTTTTATTTTAGAAAGAAGAATTAATGCTCAAACCGGGACTTAAACCCCAGATCTGTGATTCTACACATCAGTATGATATCAGTTACACCATTCCAATATCGATGCGAATGTCAACTATTCTTTCCAGTTAGGCAATTCTCTTTCATCTGAAAGTTGATAGCCACTGCTACCAACAATGCCATCTGACGACTTCTATTCAAAGTATTTTTATTGAGAATTTATACATTAATTTTTAAGTGGTAAAGCTTCATTTTTTATGTTATATTTTAAATTAACACTTTCCAGAATTGGACATAGTTTCATTTTTTCTAAAATAAAACTATGTCAAATTATGGAAAGTGTTAATTAAAAAATAATATATATCTAAATATACATTTTTTTATTCAATGCCACAATGTTGTCATTTCGACATTCTGGTATTCTCTCCTGGCATGGCGTTTCTGTAACCCACTTCTAAGGTTGGGGTGCCTGGAAGGCAGAGTTACGCTGCCCCAATGATGTATGATAGGTTAATTTAAAATATAACATAAAAAAATTGATATATTTTTCTTAATTCATTGTTACATGCTGAATTTGGTTATAAAAATGCAGTTATGATTACTGAAATATTACACATTAAAAAAATAAATTAATTTAAAATCTTTCAGAATTTGTTAAAAATAAAAATGTTTATAAGAATACTTGTTGTACTCTGACATATACATCTTGCAACTTTCAGTTCTTCTGTTAAGACAAAAGAAGCTAAGATATTTTGTAATTTTAGAGGGGTCCTCATCTAGAGGACATGTGGATGGCGACCACAAGGTGCCCAAGCTGAGTAAAACATTTCTTCCACTTACTTGTGTTTTATACTCTTTTAACTTTACTATCTAACCTCACTTGGTTAACTCTTGTTTTTTCGACCCCGACACTATTAGGGTATCCAAGGGCTAGGGAGTCTTTCCTTTCTTCCATTTCTTCTTTCCTTTATTTTCTTTTCTTCTCCTGAAAAGCCTGACCAGAGGCTATAAGATGGCAGCCCCATCACTGGTCTTGCCTTCCTTTGGCCAGCAACCAATTGAAGGGACTATTATTATGCTTTCAAGTCTTATATGAGAATTTCTCGGAAGGATCGAAAAATTTTCTACAAGATCGTAACAGGCCTTGGCCTAATACTTGGAAGAAGAAGAAGAAGAAGGACATATAATAACTTACAACATTTTCCAATATGGTATTATAGTCCATCTGCATAGTGATTGGTATGGATGGATAAGCCACTTTCTTACTTTCAGTAGGCATTGAAGGCAATTTAGTGATCACTTTGTTGTATTTTGCTATAAGTTGCTTGCAAACTAAATATTTCTCTGTGTAGTCCCCAGCTTCCGAAAGAGGAGCATTATAATCTGAAAAAAATCCAATCTTCTATTAGCACAATACTCAGTAATTAATAACATTGAACAACAAAAAATAACTTTTTTTTGTCTCAGAAAGAAAAATATGTGATTCTGATAGTATTTTTTCTCCTGAATTCAAATATGATATCGGTTTTTCTCCACCCACGCAAGGTTTCCGAGAGACAGGTATTTATAATTTCAAACACTTCAATATTTTCTACATTCGTAACTACACAATATTCAAACATTCGGAGTCACCTAGAATGTGAGAAATGATGATTTTCTGCTATATTTCGCCTGTGGAGCATCCCTCTTGATGGTTCAACAATAATCGGCCAGCATATTAGGATTCCATTTGCCTTGATATCTCTTTTCCACAGCTGAAATCTCCTGAGTTAGATCATTTGGTTTTATTTTACAATGGACAAATGGACGAAAAAACATTTATTAAAAAAATAATTATTTAAATTCATTAATTGAAACTGAAATAAAAAAAACTGGTGGGTGATGGAGAAATTCTGAATACATATTTGAAAACACAATAAAAACCTGTATTAAGTACAACTATTGGTACTCATGAGACAAAAATCATGTTGACCAGTGTAATGATTGCAGAGAACACTATGGCTTGGTATATAATTCATCTCGGTGACCAGATGTCCTACATTTCACATACAAATTCTGTATTTGAATCAGTTATTTGGAAAATGCAATATCTCCATGGATTAAATATTACAGGATAGAATAAAAAATTGAATAATGTAGAACATGCAAGAGAATAGCTAATATATTTTTTCTAGATTTGCTTCTACCATCCTGCTTCACATATTAGGATTAGAGAAATTACTACTTCATAGCAAATAAATAACTGTACAGTTAAAATATTTATGAAATAAAATTTTAAAAAATTAAAATTTGAATATGTGCTTTTCAAAATGATCTATTCATTTGAATCTTATTTACATGTGCTCAGGAAAAGCCATCACGAAAGAAATGCCTAAACTAAGCAAATTCCTCAGCAAGTTGAATTTATGTTCCCGTTTTGCTGGTTTACAGTATATATATATATTATTAAATTGGGGAAACTTAATTTCTGATGCCGGGTTATTTAAAAGTGTTGGACTACAGTGAAAATAAATCATGCATAACTGTAAGTGATTACCTAGTATTGTATATTGTTGTATAATGTGATACCGTTTAAATAATATCTACAGATTCATTTTTCTACTATTTTATTAAAATATTATATAAATTAAACTAATCTATTGTTATGCATCATATAGTGACGTATGAATTGTGTGGATAGGACAAGAATGGTGGTCTCACATTGGTTGCAGTGGATTTGCGAGTGAAAAGGCCCGGCAAGCATCAAAATGTCTAGGCCCTCAGTCTAGGCGACTCCATCAACATCTCCCTCCCCTTTCTGGAAAGATCCGTGGCCAGAGGCTTCTACGGTTTGAAGTATCTTGAATCTAAGCCTGGAAAGTTCCCCATGCCTATAAAAGGAGCGAAGGCGAGATACCAGGTCAGTCTCATTATTGGTTTGATGGCAATAGAGTGTCTTGTGTTGTGTACAAGAAATTGTGGTGAACAGATTCATCAGTGACTGTGAAATAATTGTGGCTGAGGTAAACATTGAAAAAAGATTAATTGTAAATGAAAAAGTTTACTGATAATTTGTGAAAGGAAATAAAGTGTGAGGTTTTAAACAACATCAGTGTGTTCATTTACGCCGAAATAATGTAAAGGAAAAAGCACCATCTGTGGACCATTTCTATGCGTAAATGTTGAAGTATCATTTCCTCTTTTTGATTAAAAATGACAGTGGGAGGAAACACGATGACATATTTACATTAATAAATTAGTTGGAGAAAAATGTTTTAACAGCTCACCTCACAAAGTTGCATGTCTTCACAATACCGGTTTCAAAAGTATAGTATTACTTACTCTTCCATCTTCATTCAAATTCCAACTGTCGACAATTGGGAATTTGACTGAAGATGGAAGTAATACTATACTTTTGAAACTGGTATCATGAAGACATGCAACTTTGTGAGGTGAGATGTTAAAACATTTTCACCAACTCATTTAATTAAAGCATTTCCTCTATTTCTGATGATGTTGGGTTATACGCCATTACTCGTTCCTCATAGCCTCATTTTGTAAATGCAGATTGCACCACGAGCAGGTTAGGTTTGAGGTTTGGGAAGGAAGAGGTTATGGAAATGCACTTCACTATCCCTTGGCAAACCCCATTAACATATTCCTTATTCTTTTATTTACACTGGGATATAAGCTAATTATGAAGTAATATGGAAATTAATATACACAGCCATGTCATCTCTATGCAATAGTTAACACAACTAAAGAGAAGAAATTTATTTCAAAACATACAAAATCAGCTATGGAGATTATGTGACTATATTCTATTGGACAGTAGCTGAAAAATTTAATAAAGAAGAATCATTCTCTTCTACATAGTTAACTCCCTCACCCCAAATGCTACGAGACGTTGCTACAATTTTTGCAAATGGCGGCTTCTTTATTAAGAAGACATTTTTTTTTTGGGAATTTAAACATTACTTATAAGCCAGTAGTGCTTCTTTCAATGTTAATATTATTCGTTTTTAAACATCTTAATGATGGACAAACTATATTTGAAAAGAAAAATAGTCCTAGATGTATATTTTTCTTTTCAAATATAATTTGTCCATCATTAAGATGTTTAAAAATGAATAATATTAACATTGAAAGAAGAATCATACTTACCATAACTTGTGATATCTGCTTGATAGTGTGGAAAGTCTTTCTTCACATTAGCACCATTCATAAAACCAAAATTGGTGCCTCCATGAAACATGTATAGATTTACAGATGATGGAAATTTGAGAATTCGCTCTAAGATATCACTGAAAACTGTAAATATATCAAATAAAATTTATCAGTTTTTCATATGAAGAGATTTTTTTTCAAGACATGCAAAATGTTTGGTTTTTCAGGACTAGTATTGTTATAAGTAGGCCATCTCTACATGTTCATATCTTAATAAAATGAGTCGTATATCACCTCATACTTCGTGTTCTTCAAGCACAGGTTGCTTGCAGTTCCCATGCTTGAAAAACATCAAGTATGAGGTAAGATTGACTGATTTTATTAATTAAAAATCGCATAATGTTATTTCCCATAATTCATTTATGAAGTTCATATGTTACTTGATTATATCTAGATTGGCAAAGATTGTATTGTATTGTAAGCCCATGTTTTCCCTTTACAGAGATTTAGGTGCTCTCCCCCTACAGGGAAGAATTTGAACCATACTAATTTAGTTACACTTGTTTTCATATAGATGTCATTTTGAGTGGTCTGTGGTCAGCGTTCTGCCTCATACTGACAACAAGGAAACCAAGGTAGTACTAGGACGGGAAAATTTGGTAAATTTTGCTTAGAGGCCTTTTCATTCAGGCTTAAGGATTTTTTATGAGCCTAAAAATCTTCAGACTCGGGAACCACGGTTTGAAGTTCCTCCCGGAGGACTTACTCCTTGGATTTTTCCATCCTAAAAAATCCATCGACCCCAGCCGGGTTTGAACCTGCAACCTTCGGGACCAGAGGCAAGGAGCATAACCACTAGTCCACCGCGGCCGACATTTGGCAAAGATGTGCTCCAAAAAATTCTAATGAACAAATAATAAATTCATTGAACTTTAATAGGAATGAATCACTATGAGGTTTAATTTAAGATAAATTAAAATGTTTCATACCTCTCTTCATAATTAATCTTCTACATAGATCGCAATTTCAGGGTCTTGGCAACCCTATCCTCAGTACACTTATACTGACTCATGTTATGTCGATCGGAAGACCCACTTCTCCTTCCCTCTGTTGGTGGACCAATGAATCTCTGGATCAGGTCAAAATCCACGGGAATTTCAAAGTTCATAAGTTTTTAAAATTCATCGGAGAACATATTGTTTAAACAACTCACCTCATAGGATTCATGCTTCCATGATATCGCGATTTCAAACATAGTCATGTTCATCGTCGGAGTTATGGCTGACGATGAACATGACTATGTTTGAAATCGCGATATCATGGAAGCATGAATCCTATGAGGTGAGTTGTTTAAACAATATGTTCTCCGATGAATTTTAATGATTATACCTCATAACGTTTACTTCCCAACATTAATTAAATATCATAAGTTTTTCTTTCTTGTTTTTCCGAATGTGGATTTTTTCCCAAACTGTGAGTTCCTTTTGTTTATCAATTTGTTTAATTGGACTAGCTTTTGATCCAATTATATGTTTTTCAGACCAAGCATGGGCAGCTACTGCTGACTTTTCCACTTTTCCATATTTGACATTTCTAAGATGTTCTTTCGCCCTTGTTTTCAAATTTCTTTTCGTTTTTTATATAATATTAGACAATCCTTTCTATATGCTGTGCAGATTGGACTGAGATCATCTACACCAATGCTCTGCATTAACATCTGCTACACTACAGCAATGCTATTGGGAGGCAAGAGGAAAAATGACGTTCTTCTTATTTTTAATGTTTTAGTATTTTTTGATTTATTCTACTTGTTAAGATTATCCATAAATTAATTAGAAATGGAAAATAACATTATGAGGTTTTCAATTAATAAAAATGAGTCTATCTCATCTCATACTATGTGTTCTTCAAGCACCGAAAACTGCAGTTTTCAAGAGGAATCTCTCCCATCTTCAGTCATCATTACGACTAATATTTAATTTTAGGAAGTGATATTTTGAGGTTATTTAATGATTATACATCATAATGTTTACTTCCAAACATAATTAAATATAATTATTTTAATTAATTTATTTGTTTGGAGGTTCTTTGGCCAACCACAGGATGGAGCTGACATTGACATTCAGGGTGTGCAACATAAATCTAACAAATCTGGACAAGCTGACGATAAAACATAATTGTTTTGAAACATGTCCAAGAACAAATCAACATTAATATTGAGGTAAGATGATCAGAAAAGAAAATAAATTAATCATTATGACTATTGAATTTTGGTCTACATCTTCATCTTCAAAGTTGCCATCTGGTGTTGATTTGATGAACTTTGACTGCAATAAAGTATATGTAGGAAAAAAAAAAAAGAAATTTGGACACTCAAACAAAAGAACACTTTAGAAATATTAAAAATGGTAAAATAGAAAAATTAGCAATTATAGCTCATAATTTGCTAGAGTGTCATAAAACTGGAAAAGAAGCTAAACTTTTAAAACATGTGACAAAACCCTTGTAATTGGCAGTTTGGGAAAATATATATATAGTCAGAAGAACACAATTAGATCCATGAATTTTAAAATTCCCAGTGAGCAAGATTTGATCTCAAAGTTCATGAAATCAACACCAGATGGAAACTTTGAAGATGTAGACCGAAATTTGACAGTAAAAATGATGGCTGAAGATGGGAGGGATTCCTCTTGAAAACTGCTGTTTCCGTGCTTGAAGAACACGAAGTATGAGATGAGATATGACTCATTTTTAATAATTTTTATTTGTTAAGATAATTTTGTTTAATGTTTTTTAATATTTCTTTTTGTTATTGTATTATGATAATGAGTCTATCATTTGAGTGAATGAACTGAACCACCCAATATGAAAAGATCTGAACTCAGAATTTTTCCCGATATTGTTTAATTGCTTTAAATTATAGTCGAGGTACTCATGCATCTACTCCTTCTTGGAAATGACCCAATTCTAACTGCAACTTCATTAAATTAGATGCAGAAAACTGACCCAATTCAGTGAGGAGTTGGAGAATAGAAAAACTAAAAAAGAAGCTTCTCCCATAAAATTTAGTTTTCTGGAGTTGGGGCATTTTCATATTGGGTGATTCCCTTGTATTTCAAATGCCCTGCATTTAAATATATCAGAGAAAATCTGTGTTACTTTCAACAGTTGTGGTGTGATGTTTTTCAAACCAATGATCAAACCATCCAGCCCAGAATTCCATTACCATAAGAGGTTTGTCTGGCTGAAACTTTTTTAATATTGACAATTCATTTTCTGGATTCACTTGAAAGTTTGCAGTTTGAAGAACTGAAATATAAGAACAGATATAATTAAAATATATGAAATATAACCTCTAATAACATAAAAAAAAAAATTAAATCAAAACGGAACAAATAATTAATAGAAAACTAGAAGAAAAAATGTACTCATCACATTCTAACACCAAGAAAATCTGTTGTATCTGCTTTCTGACTCTTTATTGGTTAGCATTTACTTACCTGGTCCCGCGCCGTAGCCGAGCGGTTAAGGCAGGAAGCCTTGGCGCAGAGCTACGGGACTTGTGCTGGTTCGAGTCTCCATGGGGGAAGAAATTTTCTCATGGTATTTCGGCCAGTATGGGATTGGTGCCCACCCAGCATCGTGAGGCAATTGGGTAGCTACAATAAGTAGCGGCTCCAGGTTGAGGAACCAGCTATAACGGCTGGGGGACTCGACATGCTAACCACATGTCACCCCTACACTGGCTGTTGATTATCTACCTCTGTGATTGACACATGTGGATGTGAAGGGCCAGCAGCCGGCTGGTAAAAGGGCAACCGCTGAAAAGTGGAAAGACCCTCAATCGGAATCGGAATTTACTTACCTGGCTATCACTATACAATGGGAATTGTTGATGATTCCCAAAGTATAATAAACATGAAACAGGACAAGTGCTCAACAAAGAAAATCTCTTGACATACAAACATATGGATAGGAACGAACAACTCCGAAAAGAAATTATAGATCTCTACTGGGAAGCAAGAGAAAAACTAGTGTAGAAAATTAAAAGCGTCATCATTGTACATAAGCAACAACTTAAACTCAGAAAATGTAGGTACATATAACATTTATAAATGAACTCTTCAAGCAAAATGTCTAAATAAAGACAGTGAAATATATTTGAAGAGAAAAATTCTCGCCTAGACCGAGACACGAACCCGGGACCCTTGGCTCTCCGGGCCAAATGCTCTACCAACTGAGCTACCGAGGCGAGTTGCGATCTAGACGCAAATTTTTCTCTTATATACATTGTAATTCCCTCGCGCCAAATGCTTGAAACCGTAGCTTCTATCTTTGCAAATGGCAGCTTCTTAGTTAAGATATTTATTGGGAATTTAACACTACTTTATAAAGCCAGTAGGGCTTCTATTGACGATTTTATTATTCATTTAACACTTCTCATTGAAGGATAAATTATATTTGAAGAGAAAAATTCTCGCCTAGACCGAGACTCGAACCCGGGACCCTTGGGTTTCCGGGCCAAGTGCTCTACTAACTGAGCTACTGAGGCGAGTTGCGATCTAGATGCAAATTTTTCTCTTATATACATTGTAATTCCCTCGTGCCAAATGCTTGAAACCGTAACTTCTATCGTAGCAAATGGCAGCTTCTTAGTTAAGAAGACATTTATTGGGAATTTTTCTCTTCAAATATAATTTATCCTTCAATGAGAAGTGTTAAATGAATAATAAAATCGTCGACAGTGAAATATAATACAAAAGCATCAGATTTATTTCACTTTTTCTATAATTCTGATAATATAGGGCTATACCTAAGAATAATGTCTAAATAAGAGCATATTATATTACATTTATACTAAATACAAAAGGTAATTATATTTAGAATACTATCTATTTCCAAGTAGGTCCTTATAATTAATAGAGATTTAAATCAAGTTATATTGAATTGCACAATAAAACTTTCAATGTAAATGAAACCCCTAACTCTTAGAATAACAGCTGTATGTCCCTTTCCCAATATTGTTAAATTTGCATATAAAGGAATGATATTTCTTCATTAGGCTCTATGGTTTGTAGGAACTTAATTTGCTATTATGATGTATCAATGACGAAGTTAATATTATGAATTTAATAACCAACTTAAAAGAAATTGTTCATACCATCCAAATGTGTTAAATACGTGCTAAAATTAAACCACTGATTATATATAACAAAATAGGTCATGCAAAATACGAAATGTAATAGTGCATTCTATAGACTGTATATGGAATTTCCTTGAATATACTTTCAATAAATATACATTTTTGAGTACATTTGAAGAAAAACTGGAAATTTTAAAATGTGAAAATATGCATTCTATATATGTTTCGGAATTTTCTTTTACAATTGACCATATTTGTGGGTGCTTTTGATGGACATTTAAATTTATTCTATGATTTTATAGAATAATGTGGCATATCCTACATAAGATTCATACTGCAAGTAAAAATTTCTGGACAATATCTGATTCAACTTTTATAGGAAAAATCAGTATGAGGTTTAATTTAAATCTTAATATCTAATTCAGTTTAGACAATTCTTCAAATTAGTGGAAAAATATAATACTTATTTTATTTACTTTCCATAAATTAGTTAAGCAGAAAAGAGCAGATAGGAGAACTATCCACAATAGAGTAACCATTCAAACTTTTAGAGAATGAAATGGATTGTCTAACTTTTCAGTAAATGCTACAGATCATAATGGAAAAAGAAGTCTGGAACCAACAATCATTCAAATATCATAAGTCATATGTTTCAAGTATTGAAAGCCAAGAGAGCAGGGAGTTTATTTTTTGAGAATGTTAGGTATCTTCTGAGTTTGTAAACAAATAACATTTATATTGACTTAGGCTTTCACGGCCGGAGTTACTATGATGATCTTGTAGAAGATTTCTAGGCTGTTGGCCGTGGTCTTGAGGCTTGTAGTTCCCCGACATTTCGCCAGAGTCTGCGTCCGGCATCCTCAAGGGTTGTCTTGAGACTGGCAATTTTGTCGACTACCTGCCCTATTTATACATTTATCCGCGATGTGTTCTCTGCGCAGTCCGTTACTTCTGTATCTGCCTTCTGGTTGGTTAGCATTAGGGTCATCCATTGCACCAATTAGGTTGCTGTCTGATGTTCTAGTAGACATATTTGGGAATTATACATTACATTATGTTACCAAATTTTCCCATCCTAGTACTATTACTACCTTGGTTTCCTAGATGTCAGTATGAGGCGGAACGCTGACCACGGATCACTCAAAATGACATCTATACGAAAACAAATGTAACTACATTAATATGGTTCAAATTCTTCCCTCTAGGGGGAGAGTGCCTAAAAATCTCTGTAAAGGGAAAACATGGGCTTACAAAATACATTACATTTTGTCTTCTTAGTAAAGGAGCCGCCATTTGCAAAGATAGAAGCAAAGGCTTCATAGCATTTGGTGGGTGGGAATTACAATGTATATAGAGAAAAATTTGCATTTAGATCGGTACTTGCTCAGGTAGCTCAGATGGTAGAGCACTTGGTCTAGAGAACCAAGGGTCCCGGGTTCAAGTCCCAGTCTGAGCGTATAATTTTTCTCTTCAAATATGATTTATCTATCATTGAGATGTATGAAATTAATAATAAAAACATTGAATTGATTTGGTGTTTACTTGGTGAAAATACATTATGTTTAGTGATTAAATAAAATAAAACTGTTAAAGTTTTATGCAACTTTCATATTTATTTTAATACAAATTCGTTACAGCTGTTTCAGTACTTTGTACCTTCTTCAGATGTATACAAATGAATTTTGTTACATACTTGAGTGTATATATAACAAAATAAATTTGTATTCGTCTGGAGAAGAGACAAAGTACTGAAACAGCCGTAATGAATTTGTATTAAAATAAATATGAAAACTATATAAAACTTTAAATTTTATTTTATTTAATCACTAATGTTACTTCCTATTGTATTTTCAAAGAAAAATTTGTGTTTGCTCCTGGATTTCCTGAGTAGCTCAAGTGGTAAGAACATCAGTGCATAAAGCTGGAGATCTTGGGTTCAAATCCCAGTTCAGGCAGAAATTTTTCCTTTAATTGTATTAACTAATGAAGTGTTTTGCTAATCAAATTGTTACTGTATATTATTTGATTGTTGAAAGTAATAGTTTATAGATTATAACTTAGTGACATTTATTCAATAAACAGATATCACTAAGCTATAAACTAGAGAAGAGTGATCCATTATTTATTATTTTTCTGGTTTCTGCATAATTTACCTAATATTTATTTTAAATCCAAAAGTGATCAAGAAATTTAAACCTTCTCTTCTTCTTCCTTCCAAGTATTAGGCCAAGGCCTGTTACGATCCTATAGAAAATTTTCCCTCCAGTGTTTCATAGGACGGCCCAGAGAGAAATTTAAACCTAAAATGTTAAATAACTGGACGTGAAAATAACATTTTAATAGATTTTAGAAATTCAACCACAGAAATGATGATTCATTGCATTTGAATGTGGGACCAAGACAGGAAGGTACAGGAAGGATTTATGCTTGGATGGGAAGGAAGCCTAAATTAGCTCAATGGGTTAAGAGCATCAGCACGGAAAGCTGAAGGTTCGGGGTTCGATTCCCAGTTCAGGCATACATTTTTCTCTTTACCATTTGATTACAATAATTTAGTTGTGTACTTTAATATACTTATTTTCTATCATAGTAACAGCTTTAGCTTCTTAATATTAATTTAATAAATAATGCTTTAGCTATGTGGAGTCCCTTCATGTCTTCTTAATGTAGAAGCCATTCATTGTGTATTTGTGAATGATGATTCATTGCATTTGAATGTGGGACCAAGAGAGTAAGGTAAAGGAAGGATTTATGCTTAGATGGGAAGGAAGCCTAAATTAGCTCAATGGTTAAGAGCATCAGCACGGAGAGCTGAAAGTTAGGGGTTCGATTCTCAGTTCAGGCATACATTTTTCTCTTTACCATTTGATTAACCACAGAGAGTCCTAGAATTATGGAGGAAAGCAATCAACTAAAAAATTAGAAGATTAAGCAGAGAATTAAAAGATTAAGTAAAAGATAATATAGAAGAAGACATGAGGTTTGAAATCTCAAGAAGACTGCAAAATACCAACCTCCTGCAATTGCTCCAGTTTCTCCATGCATAGAGGGATTATCTGAAGTAAATAATAACTCCACAATGTCATGCTTAAGGAATTCATCTCTTAGAAACTCCAGATACTTAGTGTCTACAGGACTTCCATCTTCAACTAAGCCACCATACTCATTTTCAATCTAATAAATTAAACAAGTATGAACTATAAGCAATTACTCATTAATGGGGCAAGGCAATTAATGATTTTGCATCTTTTTCTTATGAAGGTTGAAACAATGCTTGCATATATGAAAATGTATGGCATTAAAAAAATGGATTAAATAAAAGCAATTTGTTAGGGCATTTTTTTGCATTTTTTCTTAACTTTTTAGGGATAGGTCATTTTTTGGCAATTTTTAGATCATTTTGAGCATTTTTTACACTTTTTTGGAAGGCTGTGACATTATTTGTATTTGATTTAAGATTATTATTATAATTCAGTATTTTTCCTTGTCAATATAATTTCTTGGAATTAAGTAGTTGTTTTGCTAACTACTACCCCTATTTTTCAAGGTATATGCATAATGATCTTGCCCACTTCTAGGAATTTTATTCAATTTCTTAGAGCTTATGCTAGCTTCTACCCTTATTCTGATTGTTAACTGCAATTCAAAATTGCTGTAAAAGTGCACTGTGTAATTGAAATGGATTTTCTGCAATAAAAGGTAGTGTAATATGTATTTTTTAAATACTTTTCTTATTTCTTATAATATTTTGATGTTAAGTTAAATTTTATGTAATTCAGTAATTAAGTGAGTACTTAATCTAATAAATAGTATTTTTATTGGTAATTCTTAACTTTTTATTTGTCATTTTTTTGCATTTTTTTAGGTCATAAATGCATTTTTTATTTTGAATTTTTTACCAATTTATAGGTCATTAAATGCCTTGCCCTACTCATTAATATATTGGACAGGTAAATGCTTAATAAATAGTTAGATTTAAACACCTCCCTCTCGCCTCATAATTGTAGATTTCTCGGAAGTCTAGTTTCTATACTTCTTTGTATAATTTTCAGTTCTATCTAAGGTAAATGCTTACTCACAATTATCATAAGTAATGTCACGAGTGATTTTCAAATCATTATCTAAAGGATTTGGAAATCAAGAGTGGCATTTGTTAGGACTATTTAACGAATAAAATTAAGCTGTCTACTCAAAAATCAGTATTTAAATATAGTTACCGGTATTTTAAAATATTAATATGTTTAATGCAACAGCGATGTTTGAAAACAAATCAGAAATGTGTGGTTATGTTTCATTTGATTATTCATTGCAACTTGATCATATTAATTATTGCCAAATAGGATCGCACCCTAGTGGAGAAAAAATTAAACACATCAAACTATATATTATAGCCAACATTATAGGTTATTAATTTATTTTTTAGTAAACAACTCAGTAAAATCATTATTTAAAAACACAATTATTGAACACACAAATTATCAAATGTGTAGTTCGAAGGAATCTGTTCATTATTTGCTACATTCAATGAATTTGTTAGAGAGTCAGTTCACTGCAAAATAATGCTGTGATCTGTTCAGAATATTAAAAAGGAGGAGATTTCTTTATCAGAAGAACAGGAGCTGGTAAAGAGAATTCGATAAAGAGCAAGATGAAACATAACTATCATTGGTTGTAAAACAAAATTTATTTAAATGTGATTGGTTGTTGGCTCCCATTTGGGGCATGAGTTAAATAGTCACAATAAAAATTTAACTACAGAAGGTAAATGCTCATTGCAGTATTTAATAATGTAAAATAATAACATTAAAACTTTTATAATTACAGTTAAATCTGTGGTCATTTTAATAAAATTTTAATATCAATAGTTATTTTTGGAATAACAAAATGAAAAGTAAAGAATTAGTTCAATCAGCATTATCTACAGTAAATTCTTCAGTAAATAATATATTTTGTTTATGAGTGATTATTCTTATTCAGATAATTAAAATAAATATCCATCCATCCATAGTAATTCTGCCCGAAGGCGGGTCCTTCACTGCAATCATAGCATTTTCATGCTATGCTTGCAGCTTTACTAGGGAATTGTAGGTGTGGTAGCTTCCCGTTGCTTTCCACACCGGTGATGGATGATGATAATGATGATGGCCATATGATTTCGGGGACCGTTTGGGCCTTAAAATTTTCCTGACATTTGTCTTACAGGCGAGGAAAAACCCGATAAAAACCTCACCCAGAAAAACTAAAAACTGCCCCGACCGGGGATCGAACCCGGGCCTGCTGCGTGACAAGGCAGCATGCTACCTCTAGACCACAGCGGTGGACAAAATAAATATATTACACCAAGAAGATACCACACTAAGATCTTTTTTTTAAAGATTTAGATTAAAATTCTTTATACCAGTCTTACACCTTAAATTCAATCTTCTAATTAAACCAGTTTCAAAACTGAGGTGTTTTCATCTTCAGTAATATCTTGATCGATGTTATGTTGTTCAGGAGAAGTTACTTCTCATCTCATTTAAATCTTAAATTAAACCTCATAGTGATTTTCCTTATAAAATCGATACTAGTAAAATTAAATTACATCAAACACATGGCAAAAATTAACGGCTACAACAAACAAATAATAAATAAAATCCTAAACAAACAAAAAAAAGAAAAAAACAACATTATCAACATAACCAAACTTGAAAAAGAATACAATGAAAATAACAAGAAATGGATAACTCTCACATACACTGGTAAAGAAACATTAAAATTGGCTAACACACTAAAAAAGCTCGATAAGAATATTAATATATCCTACAGAACTGATAACAAATGAAACAATTTAATAAACAACAACATAGAAGAAATAGATGAATTCAACAATAAAGGCATCTACAAATTAACATGTACAGACTGCAATAAATTCTACATTGGGAAAACTAACAGAAGCTTCAACATTTATAATGGAGGAAAATCAAGTTATGCAAAACATGTAATTCAGGCTGGACACCATATGCATAATATCGATAACACCCTCACAATAGTACATAGAAAAAACATTCCAACGAGAATAAATATACTGGAGGAAATTGCAATCCTAAGAGAAATCAACAACAACCTGATTCTCAATGAATACACACCCAGTCCACACAATCCTCTGTACAAAATTCTCACAACCAAGTCAGTGCTTCAACAAGAACGGACCTAATGCATTCTGTTGATGATGGGACTAGTCCCGAAAGGCCTATGGAGTTTTAAAAGAACTTAAGTTGAGGAGACAGACCTACAAGGTAACTATTTTATAGTTTTTTAACCGTACATTATATTCCTTATAAAAGTTTAGTTCAAGATATTGCACAATACATAAAACTACTTATTTAAGCCTACAAGCATCAGAAAAATCTAAAACTGCACTAAAACAATTAATTTTAATGTTACTGATTGCATTACATATTCCAAAGCTTCATTCTCATAATCTTAAGCTTTTAACTAAATTTAAATTTTAAAAAATCAATTTTTACAGCTACAAACTAATTAGTTGATTATATTCAATTATATTATATGCTAATATTGCTTAGGTAAATGTTATTATTGTATTTTTTACCTTAAAATTATTATAATGTGTTATGATGATCTTGCAGAAGATTTCCGGGCTGTTGGCCGTGGTCTTGAGGCTTGTAGTTCCCCGACGTTTCGCCAGAGACTGCGTCCGGCATCCTCAAGTCTCTAGCGAAACGTTGGGGAACTACAAGCCTCAAGACCATGGCCAACAGCCCGGAAATCTTCTACATCATAATAACTCCGGCTGTGAAAGCCTAAGTCAATTATAATGTGTGTTTCTAATGCCACCGCTGCATTTTACATGCTTCAAATTCATGTTGCAATACTACACAGCTAATTTTTTCATTGAGATAAGTGCTTATTGTAGTATTTTTTAGCTTAAAATTATTATAGGTAATGGTAAGATCAAATATTTCTTACCTCTCCGCATATAAATCTTCTAAGTAGATTGCGATTTCGAGACCATAACGGTCTCATCTTCAGTACTATTTAGCCAAAATAGTACTGAAGATGAGACCATTAAGGTCTCAAAATCGCGATCTACTTTGAAGATTTGTATGAGGAGAAGTAAGAAACATTTGATTTTACCATAAATTAAACCTCATAGTGATTAATTCCTGTAAAAGTTAAATATTGTAGGTAATGTTTCAATATTACGCACAATGTTTTGTGTTGTAACTTACAACTCAAAATAATTTTGAATTCAAGAATCTTGCAAGCAGAAATGCTTATTACAGTTTACAACTCAAAATTATATCAATAAAAGAAGTATAGAAACGATATTATAATACTCACTTGGAATGCAATAACAGGACCTCCTCTAGTAAACTGAAGATCTTTAAATAAGGGTAAAAGTTTATTATTGTACTTGCTAACTCTGTCAAGGAATTGTTGCTCTGAAGATCTGACTACCAATCCTGGAAATCTCAAGAGCCAACTGAAAGAAAATTATATTATGTATTTTAATTACATTAGCAATTGGTAACATTAGATGGGAAACCACTAGGTTATTAAAGAAAAAAAAGAGGGAATATTTGAGAGAGAAGATTAATGATCTTGAAATTAATGCAAAAAATAGGAGCATCAGAGAAGTATATCATGGAATTGGGATAGAAAGGAAAGGATTTCAGGCTAGAATAAACATAATTAGGAATGAAAATGGGAATATGATTGCAGATTACAGGAGTATATTAAATAGATGGTAAAGCTACTTTAATCCGCTATTAAATGTGAATGCAGAACAGGATATTGAAGAGGATGACTTAAAGACAGCAGAAATGGTAGTCACAGAACCAAGTACTTTAGAGGTTGTTTTATATGATATATTTTTATATTCTCTGACAATATAATACATCTGATATTGTAGCTGAAATTAAGGCCTACAGATTGGAATGGTTGGGACATGTCATTAGAATGGATGAGGATCATATATAAAAAATTCAAGACAGGAAGGTTGATGTAATGTGGGGCGACAGAAAGTGTCAAGGTAGATTTGAGTTACGAAATGGAGGAATAAAGTACAATAATGGTCAATTATTACAAGGGAGACTAATGCTAGACTATAAGGGCCATTTTTATATTTTTACATAAAACTGATGTAAACACCAAATTATTAAAACAGTTAGAAAAAATCAAAAGAACTCGCCATTTGGGGGAAGATCTATATCCTGAAGAACAGGGATAGAATAATGAATTTTGAAATTCCCAGGGAGAGAGAATTGGTATGCAAATTCTTTGGACCACAAAAAGATGGAGTAGGAGTCAATATCCATGGCCGACAACGTAAAAATCAACAGTCTGGACCCGAAGATGAAAGAAAAATTTGTTTTGAACTTCTATGAGGTAAAATGAAAAAAAGACATGCCTTATTTGTCGCAATAGTTGCGACTATGATTGCTGTAATGATTATTGGAAGTCTTGTATATTCTCTCTTCCCTGTGGTGGGCAGATGAACCTCAAATTAAATTCTTCTCCCAGGCATTCAAAATTTATTATTTTGTCCTTATTGTCTCTCTAAATGGAGACAAATAATACATTTTTATTTACTGGAAGAAGAGTTTAATTGTGAGGTTTCTCTGACCATCATCAGAGGGAGAGAATATGCATGACTTCCATCTGTCAACACAGCAATTGGATTTTGACCAAGATAGATGGAGGTGTCCACCGAAACATGTTCTAGGTGAGAAAACAAAATGATGGTGATATGTATACACTGATTCAACCTCTTGATAATTTCCTGATAGTGTTACTTCCTAACAATTTTGGAGAACTGATAGTCATTCCGAACATACTTACCTTGGCATTCCTCCAAAATCCCACTCGGAACATATGTAAGGGCTTGGCCTTAATATTACAAGAAGATCTTCTTCTTGTGCTAACTTAATATATTTCACAACATCTAAAAACATTGACATGTCATTGTTTCCTTTTCCAAAATCAAATACATCTTGTTCTGGTTCATGAAGGTTCCAGGGTACATAACTGAAATACAAGTGAAAATATATTTCATTCTTATTTTATATTTATTTATGATAAATTTAACAATTTAATAGTTACCTACAAAGGTATCTATACTAAAAATGCTCAAATCAAAAAGATAAACAAATGCAACAATTATTTATTATACTTTAATAATAAATAACAACTAATCACAATATTTCAGTTAGAGAATATATTAATAAATTAGATGAGTCAGTTAATTTTATTTATTAAGAAGAACCAATAATGTTACTTCTTATTGTAATTTATTAATAGAGAATCTATTGTTGCATTATCTCCATTTTTTAATTAGAGCATCTTGAGTATAAACAAAAATTTATACAAAGTGGAGTTCTATTGGGAAGAAAGTCACTAACGATTTATTTTAGGAAGTAACATTTTGAGGTTCTTTTTATCAAGTTTTTTTGAGACTAGAGATATCTTACCTCAATTTAATGTTGATTTGTTCTCGAAGATGCTTCGATGTATTCTTCTATATCATCATAAGCTTTGCTAGACTGATGAGTTTTATGCTGTGAACCCTGGATGTCAATATCAGCTCCCTCTTCCGGCTGGCCGAAGAACCGCCAAACTAGGTCACATTCAGCAGGAATTTTGAAATTCACAACTCACCATTTGGGAAAAAAATGTACATTCAGAAGAATAAAAATAGTTATGAATTTCAAAATTTCTGCTGAACATGACCTAGTTTGGAGGTTCTTCGACCAGCCGAAAGAGGGAGCTGATATCGACATCCAGGGTTCACAATATAAAACTCATCAGTCTAGCAAAGCTGAAGATGATATAGAAGAATATATCGAAACATGTTCGAAAACAAATCAACATTAAATTGAGGTAAGATATCTCTAGACTAAAAAAAAACTTGATAGAAAGTTACATATTCTAAACTAAATTTCTTTCTTTACATTAAGGGGACCAAATGCCCTTTTTTAGGCTCTCTTTGTCCCAACAAAACCGGATGCTTGTTGCACTTTTTTACTGACATTGGTCTTGTTTTATCACTAAAAAAAAGCACAATTTTATTATTGTATGTTCAGACAAGTTAATTTCTTAAAACATACTATCAGTTGGCAGTAATTACATTCAAGTCACACTTTGACATTTCATGCCTGAATACTCTTTGGAGGATATTATGTCTTCACATAATGAGAATTTATTTTGATGCTCTATAACTGTAATCATAAACAAGTCAATATGACACTTAATGGATGTTCAAATTAATTATATTATTAATCTTTCATGTAGACTATACCAGAAAAATTATATTTTGTTCTTTTTATGTGCTGAAATATGATATATTCAAAGTAGCTTTTTATGGGAAGTTTGATCAATCCTCTTGATATTGTGATGTGTCATAATGATGAAGTTTAAATTATGCGGGCAAGGCGTTGGTTGGACAAGATTTGCGAGTTGCCCATTCGCGAGTGAAAAGACCCACACAAACAACGAAGTATCTGGGCCCTCAGTCCAGATAATTCTACACATATCTCCTTTCTCTTTCAGAAAAGATCAGTGACCAGAGGCTTCTATGTTTTGAAGTGTCTCAAACCTAAGCCTAGAAAGTTCCTCGCCGCCTATATAAAATGGAGGCCAGTTAGTTGTGGTATAGTGAAGAGAGCAAGAGAGAATTGCAGTGAGTGAAAGCACATGAAATTGTGTAATAATAAATTGTGAAATGGATAAACTTTGAAACAAGACTAATTATGAGTGGAAATGTGAACAAATTGTTAACAATATTTTGTAGAATTAAATAAAGTGATTTGTGAGATTTTACATGAAATCTGTGTAGATTAATTACGCCGAAACCACATGAAGATGAAAACCTATGAGAGTAGCACAAACACCATTTCAAGTCACAATATTGGCACCTGAAGAAAGAATGGCACAGTTAATTGCCTCCTTGCAAGTGCCAGCTGCAGAGATTTTACGAATTATGCTGAAGGAGGGTCAAGCCGAGGATATATTGGAGGCTCTAGACAATCGTTAAGGTCATCTCCACCTCAGTGCTGCGTATAGAGCCCAATTAAAGGCCCATGTCCAAAACGTCGCTGCAAGAATATGCAATAGCCATAAAACATAACTGTCTGCGGTCTATGGGACTATGAGATTAAACAACTCTTACTGCTGGCACATCACGCAACAATGGAGCTCTTAATGTGGCACTGTGCCTCGAGGTGGCAAAGGAGACCACATGCTATTTCAATCTGGCGGCATTGTCATGAGTGAGACGGTTGACTATAATCGATGCCAAGAAGCGATGCTCACCACCATTCGAGCGTCGCAGGCATGGAAGACCGACCTGTTGGAGTTGCAGAGAAAATGGACATCTGAAGTGGGATTGCAAACGCAAGCCCACAAACCAACGATGGGTCAGTATGAAGAGGAAGGCATCGGTGGCAGCTTCGTCAATGCTTTTAAGAAGTATTTTGTTCTGTTGAGGTTATTGTTAACTATTTTAAAAAAATAAAATGTTGTACCTGCTGTTGCAGTCCTCAACAAAATATATTTGTATAAAATATTCAGCTAGGCCTTTCGGAACTGGTTCCATTTTCGTCATCATCATCATCATCGTCATCATCATCTCCTCGCTTCGGCGTAATTAATGTACTCAATGCTGTGAACAACATGGACGACAAAGGACTTACTGTCGATGGATGAATCTACGGACGGTCCTGCCAAGTCCTCGTCGATACGGGAGCGACGCTGACCATCGTGCGACCCAAAGTAGCGGAAGGGTTGCCTCAGAGGACGCCGATATGGAAGTTTGAACTTCGCACCACATCGGGGGGCAGCATGCATGCGGAGGAGGTTCTCTTGAAGTTGATCCTGGGAGTGTGCGAACTTCGACTGTGGGCGTTCGTCGCCTGAATTGCCGAGGATGTCTTCTTAGGCATGTAGGCCCTGAGAAAGTACGACACTACAGTGGACATCAGATGACGAGTACTCCATTTTGGACTTAATGAGGTCCTACTCCACAACAAGAGCGGCGATAGAAAAGCCGAGGAGGGCAATAAAGGTCAAGATGGAGGCCAGCCTCGTCGCTATAGACGATGTCGTCGTCGCTTTGAGCCCAATAACTATTAAAACACACTCAAACGAGATTCATGCAAAGGATGGAGCGAGTTGAAGAAGGTGATTTTGAAGACAGTGATGATCATGGAAGTGGTGGTGGTCATGGAGGTCCTCCTCGTCGCTTCGTCCGTCGTAACTTAGGTTGTGTGAATGGTCCTCTCCGGCAACCGCGCAGCCAGGATGGGCAGAATGTGAACGAAAGAGAAAGTCGCAAGCCCAAAGGAGAGGGACCCCAGTGAGGACGTCCCCATGTCCTCGCTACCGTCGTCGAATGCCTCGTCAGACTCGTGGCCGCCTCGAAACAGCCAGAACCAGGTGAAGATCACAGAAGCTCCAGCGTCCCTGAGATGGATCATACAGGTGGTATAGTCATGGACAAGAATCAACGATGTTGTCTATAAAATTTAACGCCAGCACAGAAGAGAAACGATAGTGGCTCACCTAAATCGATTTGCTGCATACCAAGGAAGTTGATCGGGACGATCAGCTCTAAGGAGGGAGCATTGTGACGCGTCGTAATGACGACTAAATTACGCGGGAAAGGCGAGAATATTGGTCTCATATTGGAGGAATAGAGTTGCGAGTTACCCATTCGCGAATCAAGAGGCCGGCGCAAACAACGAAGTATCGGGGCCTCAGTCCAGATAATTCTACGCACATCTCCTTTCCCTTTCGGGAAAGATAGGAGGCCTCAGGTTTTATGTCTCGAAGCGTCTCGAACTTAAGCCTAGAAAGTTCCTCGCCGCCTACATAATATGTGCAAGGACGGAGGCCAGTTAGTTGTGTTTTAGCAATGGTAATGTGAACAAAGCGAGAGAGAATTGCACAGTGAGTGAAGGCACATGAAACCGTGAATTAATTGTTAAATAGATAAACATTGAAACAAGATTAATTGTGTGTGTAAATTGCGAACAAACTGTTACCGATATTTATAGAATTAAATAAAGTGTTTTGCGAGAATTTACTCGAAATCTGTGTGGATTATTTACCCCGAGACCAAGTGAAGAAAAAACACAGGAGAGTGGTACAACATTACACTTAATTTTAAGATATTTCCAACCAATTTCATTAATATAACAATAGCACATTATTTCTTAGTTAGATCTGTTTTGGGGTAACTATTCAATTAATCGATACAATGCGTTCGTAGCTCGGCCGGACCGTTCCTCGGCGGTCTTGGACAGGGCGAGTATCAGCGCGCCTTCCGCCAGAGTTACACGTACACGACCGGTAAGTCATTGGTATGGAGAACTACCTACTGTGCTAAAATTACGAATTACTACTGTACTAACTAGCTTACCTCAACTGTTTAATAAAAAATACATGGACTATAGTCTTATTAATACTATTATTAAAACTTATAAAACAAAACGTTTAAATCTACTATGATATATGTAATGGATGACTGAAATACTAATACTATTATGGGGGAATGCTGTCAGACATCCATTACATATGTCATGTACATTTAAATATTTAATTTTATTATTCTTAATAATAATACTATTGTCCATGTATTTTTATTAAACACATGCACGTAAGCCTAATGTAAGTTAGTACAGTATTAATTTGTAATTTTAGCATAATATGTAGTGCTCCGTACTAATGGCTTGCCAGTCATGTACATGTACCTCCAGCAAAAGACATGCCAATGCTCAGTCCAAGTCTGGCCAAGCTACGAACACATTGTATATTACAATCTTAGATATTTGAGACTTGTAAATTTGTTTTATAAAACATATAAATGGGAGAAGCAAAGAAAAAATTAGGAAAATATAGAATAACTGCATACCTTGGAAGTGAAAAACTCCATTTTTAATTTACGTAATTCAATTAGACATTTTTACATTTAACCTCATAAAATATCTTTTCTCAATGAGATTAGTTTCAGAGGCATGTTCTCTATCATCAGCTAAACTCTGACTTTATGTTTTCATATAAGGTTTATAATGAGCTGATTTTTCAGTGAAACCCCCTTCATAATGGCTTCTTGTAGTAAAAGCACAACCATTAAGTCTTGTGAGCACAAGTTTCACTACTTACGGTCACTACTTAAGTCTTGTGAGCACAAGTTTCACTACTTACGGTGGGCTAGAGGAATAAAGAGAGGAGAATTTGTGCTTGCCTAAGTAACTCTAAGTAAAACACCAGTGCATAATGCTAAAGATCTTGGGATCAAATCCTGGGTCAGGTGCTTCTCTCCAGTTATGTTAAGTGGACATAATTCTTACGTTTCAACAGTGTTGAAGCCAGCTGCCCGAAGCTTTCTAAGTCTATCTCTCCAATACTCTGGATGAACTCGAAAGTAGTGAATGGCTCCACTGAAAAGTGTAATGTTTTTTCTGTTGAGTTGAAATGTATCTGGAAGTGTTTCTAATCCAGAATAGATGCCTCCTTCAGTATAATAATCATACAATGTTGGAAGATCTGCCATACCTACAATTGTTGAGTTATTTTAGTATTTTTTAAAAAGTTAGCTGTTATCAGCCATTATAAATTTCATCCTAATTCCTCATGTCTCTTATCAACAAACCAGTTTTTAAACATTGCGACACTTAGCTTAACTTTTAAATATATATTCTTGACATACCCATGTATGAACGTACACTGAGAAACATTAAAACTTATTAAGAATATAAACAGAAACTGATGATGTTTTTATTATTAATTTAACATTTCTCACTGAAGGATAAATTATATTTGAAGAGAAAAATTCTCGCCTAGACTACTACATTATTAAATTGACTGTTATCTTATATTAGTTTAGGTCCATAGGTAAGCTTCCAAAATTGGCGTTCCTAACTTATAATTTTGGAAGCTTACCTATGGACCTAAACTAATATAAGATAACAGTCAAATTAATAATGTAGTAGTCTGATCATTAATTGTTAGTCATTTAGTTAGCTTCCATTATTACATTACAAAAGTATATTGTAAATAACAAGTAAAGCGCCGAAAACATGAAACCCAGAATGAAATAAATCTAAATATGGAGCAGATGGAATTTAAAAATTCACTTTCTGTGTACATGATTGAATCATGGTATTTTTTAATTCGAAATGTAGAAAGTTAGTTCAAAACATGAATAAGACGAAAGTTTGTGTGGCAGAGTTACATACGATACAAAATATATTATAAAAGAAAACCCATATACTTGTAATCAGCCTAAAAAGAGTTTACACTTTTAGCACAAACGCCCTGAATGTTTAAGCTCACCTTTAAAAGTATTTCTTAATATAATGTATAATAATAAGCAACTTATTACAAAGCAAATACGAAATTTTCCCTTTTGACCAAAACAGAAAACACGTTTTTTCATTTCAGATTAATACATTTCACATGAATCGAAGCTTAAATACATAATCGCAATATATCACAATAGTCAGTTATATGCATACTGGATAGTTGCCCTATGAGAACATGCATGTTTACAACATTTTTAGGTACACGTAATTTTGAAAGTATCATATTTGAGAGGTCCCGAGTTCAAATCCAGGCACCAATCTACCTGAGCTTTTTTTCAGGTTTCCCTCAATTGTCAAGGCAAATACTAGGTTGGAATTTCATTACCAGGATTCATTTTATCGTATAATTAAATAAAATACGGAAGCTAATGAAATAAATATTATACGATCTAGGATGTTAAAGGAGTCTCTTTAAAAAAAAAAAACTTTAAAATAATACCATAGTACCTATAGCATGGATCAAGAATCGGACCTATGCTAGTAACATATGACAGGAATTTAATATTCAACCTATTTTCTGTAGATATTTCCCTGCATCCTAATAATTATATTCCTCAATGTCTGCAGTTCTCTGTTTGTCTTGATATAACTGATGAAACTGTAAGATACGATGTTTGCCAAATCCTCCAGCTTTGCAATACTCCAGTTTTATATCCAGAGATCAGGATAATTTATTCCAAGTTTCTTCAATGATGAGGCAAGCAATCATGTTCAGTGACCAATTTGAACTTGTCAATTAACTGTTATAATAAATGAGAAGATAATAAAAATATAAGTTAAATGTTAAATCACGAGACACAAATTACTTAAAAAAAAAAACTGACTGGAGACAGACCTACCAGTAGGCCTACCCTATTTGTTTTTATTATAACGGGCATCAAATTTGAACAAAAATTAACCATGTCTTCTAATTCAATTATGGGTTATATTAAAAAAATATTTTTTTTAATCATTGGCCAGATACCTCATGCTGCTATACATATAATTACATTTTATAAGGACCAGGTTCGATTCCAAGCAGTGAATTGGTGGGAATTTTGCTTCAGTCATGTTCAGACTGGTTTTGAGAATTAACCACCAATAAAATTAACTCGCCTGTTGAAAAAAAAAAATTAGAATGCAGAGCTTCCTTCTAGAGTCTCTGGCTAAATGTCATGAATAAATACTTGCTTCTATATTATGCTCCAATGGCCCTTCATGCCTGTTAGCATGATATCTTAAACTAAATATTTTATTTGTTTTGTATAAAATACGTTGCATGACAGTTCCAGGTATCCAAGACCATCTAACAATGCTCTTTGCTTAAGACTGCATGAATTTGTTGCTTTCAATGAGTAGCAAGATCTCATGAGACCTTATAATTAAAACTTAATTTCAGTTTACTTAACTGGATTATTCTCCTTGTCATTTAAATTCTCACAAGGTTGACTGGACCTGTAGACTAAATTTATGTTACTGGTACAATATTAAATATTCTACTTTGTTTAAAACTGTGATATATAGCATACTCTGTTGTCTTTTATAAAATTCAACATTTTAATAGTGGGTGATTATAATTCTAAAACTGTTAAATGCTTGCTAAAAAATAAGGAAGTGCTTGGCCAGAAAAATGAGTGAAATTCTTAAGTAAATCATAAATTTATGAGATAAGATTAACCTTGAGGAATAGTTACTTAACATTTCTAAAACAAGTTTCGTACCTTGATATGGCTTTAAACTTAGATAACTTACATGTACATCACTGTTTATAGAAACCAGGAACAGTTTGAAGTCAAGGTCTAGGCTTGTTAAATCAATCTTATAAATGTTTGAACAACTATTAATTTAAAAATTCTATTTTATTGTATGTATATATATATATATATATATATATATACATCAGTTAGGAAAAATCGGGTAAGTCAACTTTTGGTCGAAAATGAGTTAACATTTCCCGATAGCTTTTGGTCCGATGCACGTTCGGTAAAAACGGGTAAGTCGTCAAGCGAATAGTGACGGTGTTATTAAGCATTGCATTTTCGATGTATGCATTCTTTGATGTAAGTCATTGAACTAGTTTTTGCTCTCCTGTAAAAAATTACTTTGAAGACTTACCTGGTTTTTCCTAACTGATGTATATATATATACACACAGTAAAACTTGTTCAAAGCGGAATCGCATGGGACTTTCCCTCCCTCCCCACATTAGACAACATTCCATATTATAAAAAAAATATTAAGCAATCTTAGATTATTGAGTTCTGTTATGTCTTTTTATATACCTTGGATTAATTGTAGTTCCGCTGTCGTTGAAAAGTGAAGTATAGTATACGAGCAACTTCGACGGTAACGCGCGAAAAAAACAGTCCAGTTTCGTCAGCATTAAACATTTCTCTTAGGCGCGTATCCTAAAATTAAAGTATGCAGTTTCGGTTTCCACTCACTAACTATACTTTCGTCCACATCCTTTGATTTCCAGCAAATTTCATTCCACACTACATTGTGTCGTCTTTTAAAACTGTCCACAACCAACCTGAAGATGCCTTGAAATCGTTATTCCCTAGGGATATAGCAACAACTAGATATTAACTTTGGAGCATCGGTCCGGAAATTTGGAGATTTGTTGACTGTGGACTTGTAAAATACACCTCGTTGATTTCTTCAATTTGTTTTGACCATTTCCATGTATCAATTGATTCGTTATTTTTTCTTTGTGTTTTAAAATCACAAACTTGGGGTTTTCTATATTTAAATTTGGTCATTATTTCGTGCACTGATAGTTTTTTTTTTACCTTCAATCACTTTTACTTTTTCGTTTAATGACAATGATACATACGATACAGCCATCTTTATTCCATAAATTCAGAACGCTACCTGTGAAAGATCTTAAACTAATTTAACATTTTACAGTGCACTAGTTATTTGTAAACAGTTGTCACACGCCAAAAATTTGTTAAACGAACCTGTATTTCGCAAAACGGGTGTGCAGTGAGACCGAAAGTAAATTCCAGATACAGGTAGAAACTCTAATTCTCCCGGTGCGGGCGGCAGGAATCATCACTTATTGTTAGTTCGCCTAACGGGAATTAAATGAAACTAATTTACTTCTCTCTATCTTTCCACCTTATAAACATTTTTCTTTCGTGAATTGTGTAGAAATATCCTCCAGTTCCGCATTGGACAGATTCCGTTTTATACAAAATAAATACACGTAAAATTATTATTATTTAGCCGGGACAAAAAAAATTGTTCACATTGAACAGATTTCCATATTATTCATGTTCCGAATTTAACAAGTTTTAATGTATATAAAGGATTATCATTCCTATTTATAGAAGCTTTAATATCTAAGGTTATATATATCATATTTTTAATCATACTGATGGTATGAATTGGTAAATGCAATGAAATGTATACTGGTGATAAAATTTCAACTGAGATTTGGCTTGACAATCAAGGAAAATCTAGAAAAACCTCAGGTGATTGATCAGGTTTGAATCCAGTATTTTAAGAATAAAGGCTATTATTGCTGCAGACTCTCTCTCTCTCTCTCTCTCTCTCTATATATATATATAATATATATATATATATGTGATTAAGAAAGATTTCTTGGGTTTTCTGCATCAGGGAATGAAAATGACAATGTCATGTGGGATCATGCCGAAATGTTGGAATCAGTGGTGAGAGGCCGATCTTGAATCCATGATGCGGAAAAGGCAAAAAAAAAAAAAAAAACTTTCTTAACCATACTTATATCTGTGAAAATCTACAATATAACACACACACACACACATATATATATATATATTACTCTTTCTGTAATTCCTCGAGTTCTTTTTACAATTTCATAATATGATATAGGCTACAGTATTTTGCAGTGTACTTCAAGTGTTAAAGAATCATGTATACGTAGGTTTATTTTGTACAATTAAAATGTCATCCTACTGCAACATAAAGTTCCACACATAAAACTATTATTTGTTAACAAACATTAAAATTAGGTTAATTATATTAACTATACCATGAAAATATTGTACTTCTTATGCTAATTAAAGTTTATCTTATCTTGAAAGTAATGTCATTTGAGTTTATTTATAATGACATTTTTATGTATGGAATTAAGATTAATGTTTCAGGTTCTCTAGGTTGAGGATAGGTCTGGATATACACTGCTCAAAAAAATTAGGGGATATTGTAGAATAACCTATTAAGACTATGTTTTAGGAACAGTATTAGATGCAATCACTTTCTATTACTCCAAAAGAATGTCAACAAGAGTTTGAAGTCATTACGTAACTTCTGTACCACACCAGATGTCAAAGAGATCCTGATTAGGAATATGGCAAACAAACAAAGCAACATTAACATGGGTGAAAATGTATCTTTAGTATGGTGTACGGTCTCCTCGAACGGCCAGCACTGCCTTACACCTGTATGGCATTGATGCAATGAGGCTAGCAATGAGGTCTTGGGGATACGTGGCCACTCTTCCATAAGAGCAATGTGCAGCTCTGGAACAGTTGTGGGAGGTGCTGGTCTGCCTGCAATGCACCTGCCTAATGCATCCCACACATGCTCAATCGGATTTAAGTCCGGGGAGGAAGCTGGCCATTACATACGCTCGATACCCTCCACTTCCAGCATGTCGTCCACCAAGCCAGTTCTGTGGGGTCGTGCATTATCGTCCATAAAAAGAAAAGAATCACCTATGACATCAGCATAAGGCACGACAAAAGGTCGGAGAATCTCATCTCTATACTTTACCGCAGTCAAAGTACCACCTTGGATAACGTAGAGGTCCGTACGTCCCCCACTACTGACTCCTGCCTACACCATCAATCCACCGCCACCATATGGGGATCTTTTACGTACAAAAGCTGGATTGTTTCGTGTCCCTTTTTCTCTCCAGATGAATACACGCCGACTATCACATTCCATGTTGAATCGCGACTCATCAGAGAAAAGAACTGATCTCCATTCAGCATGCCTCCACCCACGATGTTCCTCCGCCCAGTTTCTGCGATCTCTACGGTGTTGTGGAGTTAACCTGGTACACACCATGGGCCTACGGGCATAGAGACCACTTCCATGCAGTCGATTAAGGACAGTTTGAGTTGACACCCTGTGTCCTGTTGCTGTTTGAAGTGTATTTCGCAGTTGAGTTGCATTCTGCTGTCTATTCCGACGGGCTGTTAACAAGAGGTAACGGTCATCCCTTGCTGTTGTTGCCCTTGGTCGACCTTTTCCGGCTCTTCTGTGAACAGTATGTTCTTTGAAAATGATTCCAAAGACTGGAAATCACGCTTTGAGACACCCCAATGGCTTGTGCCACCTCTTGTTGTGTCTGTCCAGCTTCCATCCTTCCTATGGCCCTCCAAGCCATTGGTTCAGGTAAATCACGTTGTCGAGGCATCACTGTCCCTAAGGCAAGTCATTCACTAACTGAAAACTGGACTGGATTTAAAAACAGCAACAAAACATTCACCCCAACACCACCCTTTCACATCAACAGTACAGACACTACCCTCTGGTGTGGTACCGTGGTTACATAACAACTTAAAACTCTTATTTACATTATCTTGGAGTAATAGAAAGTGATTGCATCTAATACTATTCCAGAAAACATAGTCTTAATAGGTTATTCTACAATATCCCCTAATTTTTTTGAGCAGTGTATTTATTTTTAAATTTGGCATAATATGACAATTTTTTATTTTATTTTCATAAAAAATATATACTTACTTACTCTTACTCACTGGCACTATCGAACGCGTAGCTTTATGGCCGCGCGGACATAAGCTCTCCATACATCCCTATCCTGAGCTAATGCTTTCCAATCATTCCCTGTATAATCTACTTCCCTCAAATCATAGTTAAGTTGATCTCCCACCTCATTCTTGGTCTACCAACTGGGCGTTTTCCTTCTGGCTTTCCTAGAAGAAGCTTCCATGCCAAGTTTTTCATTCCCCATACGTGCAACATGTCCTGCCCATCGCAATCTATGAGACTTAACTGTTCTTATTATATCTGGCTTCCTATAAAGACCATGTAGTTCATTGTTATGTAGTCTTCTCCATTCACCTGTCTGTTCATCTCTCTTTGGTCCAAAAATTTTCCTAAGTACTTTATTCTCAAATACTTGTAATCTCCTTTCCTCTCTTAACTTAAGAGTCCATGTAATATAACTGGTAGAATAATAGTTTATATATTTTCAGTTTAACGTTTTTTGAAAGGAGTTGGGACATCAAGAGTCTTTGCAATGCATAATAGCACGCATTTCCAGAATTGAGCCTATGTTTAATTTCTTTGTGCATCTCATTCCTATTTGTGATTATTGTTCCTAGGTATTTGAATTTAGCCACTTCCTCAAAATTTCCCTCATTTGTCATTAGCTGTCCATTTCCATTATATAATGAATTTCTATGTGTGACCATATATTTAGTTTTATTGATATTTACTTCCAGTCCTAAATTCTTAGTGTTACTCAATAGTGTGTGCATGTTGTCCTTTAGTATCTCCTCGCTATCGGCCAATAATACTACATCATCAGCATAAACTAACAGCTTATTAATACCATTGAGTTGTAAGCCTTCCTCATTCTCTAAAGATTTAATGGCATGCTCTAGTACAAAATTAAATAGTAGAGGAGATAGTGCATCTCCTTGCTTCAACCCATTCTGGAAAATATATACTTAGGTAACAATATTTCCAAAAGAGAAAAATCTGTTTTTTATATTAATTAAATCAGTACTGGTAGTACTATTATATGCAGAAGTTTATGGTTGCGCAGACATAATCTCTTAATATATTCATATAATAAGCAGAGACTGGAACTTTGGCAGAATGCCTTTTTTTTAATATGTTAAGTCTACATTCCATTTGAAAGTGAGTCTGTATGAATTATAACTTGGTGAATAACAGTTTTATGTTGCCTTTTCCTGCCATTTTAAATAAAAAGTCTAATTTACAAAATAAATGCCTTTTGTTGCCTTTATTTGATTATTATCTATTGTTTATTAATTCCCTATTAAAATTGCATACATGTATTTTAATTTATTTCTATAACTGTTACAATGAAAGTGAATTCACTGAATGTATATTATTTCATTCAGTTAGTTCATAATTATTCTCTTCGCAACAATGAGTGCTGCTGTGCAAAAATATATATAAATAGCAGAAAGCATTTTAATTACTGCATGTGCTTATTTGAAAAGGCAACAATGAGTGCAGGTCTAACTTAATTTTTTTTTCAGTTTTCATTACAACATTATTGTAGCTAGCAGCAAGATGCCGAAAGTCAGTATTTCTTTACGCAATAAAATGCAAAATTTACGTTAGTACTTTTGGATCCGATGTATTTTGTACTGAACAGTAACGTATTCACATGTAAAATATACGAGCAGTCAGTGAACTACGAAAAGAAACATTTAATAGTATAACATATCAGTACAATCAAACACAAAAATGCATTTTCCAAATACTACTGGGAAGAAGAATTCCTTTGTTTCCAACAGAATGGCAACATTGAGTTGAAAATCTCAATTTGTAAGTTTTTCTAATTGCCTGTTATTGCCTATTTATCTATTTATAATGCCCTTTTGCCTGCCTATTTTAAGGATTTATCATGCTTAAACTTTTGGTCCCTGATAATAAGTTAATATTTTCCAATCATTCCCTTCATTACTTTTATAGCCGAAAGATGACAATATGATAATATTTTAGACTGTGGATGTCGACAGTTGCACTTGACTACTGCTTACCAGAATAAATTAATTTGCAGATGTAAGAGGATGAACTTAACATGCAAATAGTAAAATAAGTCATAAAATTTTTAATTTGATATAATTATAAACATATGATTAGCCTATAATGTAGATCTAATAAATCAGTAGATTAGTAGAGTACTGTATGTAATTTATATCTGTGAAATTGCAAGTAAGCGTAATATCGTTGCACATGAGTAGTCTTTACCTATATTTTTCACAGTGAGCTGTCATTATATTTGAACAGAATTTTATAATTGAAAATTCATAAAAAAATGATTTTGCTATGACTGGAAACTGTTATAAAATAACAAATATATCGAGTACTCATTGTCAATATTGTAACCAGAGGTTTATGACCGCTCAGACATAAGCTCTTCACAGAACCTGTCTTGAGCTAATGCTTTCTCATCATCCCCTGTATGATTCAATTCCTTCAAATCATTGTTAATGTCATTCTTCTACCTGATTTTTGATCTACCAACTTGGCACTTTCTGTTGGTTTTTCTACAAGAAAATTCCATGCCCCTCTATCTAATGACATAAATAATATAATCATATTTATGTTAAACTGTAAAAATAACACTTAAAACTGTAATTTGTATTGTAATAATGTCCGAGTAGTATTTCATGAAACCCAGGTTAAATTCCTAGCTATATCATAGATCATTTTAACATAGGGTCTGGAACAGAGTGCACTTAGCCTTATGTGGATAACTGAGTGACTACGGTACTTGATATGAGAATTAGCAAAAACTGATTAAACAAAATTATATTAAGATTGAGGGACCATAACATACTAGCCAATGAAAGCAACCAGTTCATTCTTCCTTGTCACTGTGTAAGGCTTCAAAATATAGTTAATAAATTTTACCTTGAAATCACATATATAAGGTATTTCTCCTATTATATAAAAGTATTGCACTTTTCATTACTATTATTGATCTTCGAAACCGTTACAATCACTCAAATAAGGTCACCTCCTACAAGATGGAACTATAAATCACATATATAAGGTCTTTCTCCTATTAGATAAAAGTATTGCTCTTCTCATTACTATTATTGATCTTCGAAATCGTTAACATCACACAAATAAGGTCATCCTCTTACAAGATGGAACTATGAAATCACATATATAAGGTCTTTCTCCTATTAGATAAAAGTATTGCTCTTCTCATTACTATTATTGATCTTCGAAATCGTTAAATCACACAAATAAGGTCATCCTCCTACAAGATGGAACTATGATATTCTTTTCTTCATAATTAACGATATATTGATCTTCGAAATTGAAGATACAAAATTTTATAAATGTATAATAAAATGTTTGGACATAGATATGAATATTGAAAACACAGTTTAAATAAATGTAATACAATTTTTCACACACACTGGAACTAAAATGATTGCCAAAAACCAAATTGATGGTATTAATTGCAAAACATATTAACATATATAACATGATGATAATTATCATGAACAATTAAATAATTGGACAGAAAACTGATTTTATATTTAGGATGTCATAACTCACTGTTTAATTACCAGAAATTAATTGAGAGAAATATAATAAATTACATTTTGAAACGAAATTATGACAAACAAATAAGAAAAGGAATTCCACAGCATAATCTCAAAGCGACCTCTTCCATATTGAATTGAGGAATGACCCTGCATCAGCATGATGAATAGTTCTCAAATGAGATTCCTGCGATCTTTATGTGAACTAACATTAAGAGTCAAATATGTACCCATAGTGAAGGTCTAAGAAATAAATGTAAGGTAGAAGAGTTTGTAAGAGACATTTACAAACGGATTAAATGAAAACAGCATATTTAGAGAATGCCAGAAGACCACTACTTTACCAACTATGGGGAAGGACAGATCTGGAAGATCCTTCAATAGATGGAGAAAACAATTTTTGTAGTAGCTTCTGAACAGCGCTTTCCCTACACATGTAGAGAGCAGAAGACATGATTTTAAATTACACGAATAAGGGCTTTCTTTGAAATGTATACATGTGTAAATAAGTAGTATACTAGTGTAATGCAAGAGATTATGCAAATAATATTTTTATCGCAATCTACTAAACAGCTGTTTGCATGTTGATAGTTTCGTAAATATTGTTTTAAATCTCTTGTTTATTTATATGCTTAATTTGCAATGAAAAAATTCTATAAAAAATATATAGAAAATAACTTCAATATGAAAAGAAGTTTATTATTAAGAGAATATGATGAACTCAACTCTTTAGTAAGGCTCAAAGAAGATTTTATCAGCTTGTATGAATACTAGGAGACTAGGGGAGAAAATGACACCATGACTCTGTCATTCAGTAGATAAATAAACATTTTGTGTAATTCAATAATAGGGCTATGACTTTTTTTAAATTGTCATAACTTTTAAACTATCAGTATATTATATGGATAAAACACCTAATAAATACTTTATTTACAAACTATTTTTATTCTCTAGCCCCATATATAGGCTATAGACTGAGATTGTGGCATTTCGTTGAATAAAATTCCCCATTATTTTCAACTTTTACAGGAATTCCTATGTTCATTAATAAAAATCCTCTCTGTACAAAATATTCTACATTTATTAATAAATTAATGAAATTAGGGTGTGAAAGGTCCTGAGTTCAAGAACAGTCTGAGTGTATAAATTTTCTCTTCAAATATATATTACTTTGTAATGGACCTAACATGATTTTTTCTAGAAAAGATACACTAATACTAAATATTTAGTCCTAAAGCAAAACACAAGATAAAGTAAATGTTGTATTTTGAGTCAATATAACATTTCTATGTATTTTTGTACTTTGGTTTATATTGAATTGATGATTATAAAATTTTCATACAATCCATCTATAAAAACTAATATGAATTTATAAATAATACAATCCACAATAAGATATGCTCTTATTTCCTTATGGTATATTTACCAATATTATTACTAAATTCATTTTGAGATCCATTATATGTTCCTCAGTTGAAACTGTTCTTTGCGTTGATATATATTTTATTTATTTTGGTTAAGAGAATCAATAACAGTTGAACTGATTCCTTGTTATACTGCATACAGATAATGTCTGAATTATAGGATCTTAAAGGCAATATAAAAAAGTCCATCATACATGAGCTGTGTAAACTAAGAAAATTCTTCTGCCAGTGAAATGTTTGGTTCTATTTTACTGATTTATGAAATATATCTTTACTTTCTTAATTACCAAATTGCCACAACAGTTTACAAATTTTGGGTTCCAAGCAAACCTCCACATCCAATAATCCAATTTTGCTGGTTTATGCCATGTGTTTTTTTTATAATGAAATTTCATTGCAAGAAAACAAAAATTGCAGCCACAAGAGCAGTGAAAATGTTTCCACTAAAATTTCAGCTTTCAGGTGAACTCCACTCCTAATAATCCAATTTTGCTGAATAATAAACTCTATCTTCTTTCTTATTCAAATGCTCATGCCGAATTTTGTTGCAATCAAATAGCGGCCACAGAGTATGTTTAAATTTTGGCTCTAAGGCAAAACTCTGCTCTTATTAGTCTGCTATTTAGAGAATAGATTTTCTTGTAATCAATGGCAAAAAAATCTCTTTACCATTGATTACAATAATTCAGTTGTGTTCATTAATTTACTTATTTCTATCATAATAATAGCTTTAGCTTCTCAATATTAATTTAATAAATAATGCTATAGCTGTGTGGAGTCCCTTCATGTCTTCTTAATGTAGAAGCCATTCATTGTGTATTTGTGAATGATGATTCATTGCATTGAATATGCAACCAAGAGAATAAGGTAAAGGGAGGATTTATGGTTGGATGGGAATGTAGCCTGAATTAGCTCAGTGGTCAGAGCATCAACATGGAAAGCTGAAGATTCGGGGTTTGATTCCCGGTTCAGGTAAACATTTTTCTCTTTACCATTGATTACAATAATTTAGTTGTGTTCATTAATTTACTTATTTCTAACATAGTGATATCTTTAGATTCTCAATATTAATTTAATAATATATTTCTTATTTTATTTCAATGGTATATATCAAGTTTCATTGTAAAAATAATGTTAAATGTGGCTGTTTGTGCAATTTTTGAATTCACTTCAGTTAACCCCACTCCTATTGGTCTGATTTTGCTGGTTAACAAATTTGATCTTACTTTCTTAATTAAGATTTAAAAAATCTTTTTATAAAAACAACCTGAATTCCACTGAAATTCATTAGTAAGATACTACACGACACAAATAGTTGAGCTGCCATAAGATTGTTCCCATTCGTGACCAATTCACAAAAATAAATTTTATTTTTTCAAACATTTGTGTGTTACATTAATTTCTTATTTTAAATATTAAGTCATGAAATAAGTCTGATAGTTTTAAAACTTATTAAAATAATGAGGAAAACAGAACATTAATAATCCATTTACATCAGAGAATGAATTATTATGACTATTTTAATGACTCTCAACTTGGAAGACGGGCAAGACTCATTAAATCTTACTCAGATAAATTTTGTAATATTCTGTGCAACCCTTGTCATGATGTTCTTTTGTTAACATTTATAACTAGAAGAAGAATATGACTTGTTCTTAAATGTCTTAGTTATAACCTTAACTATACTTAATATCTTTTCTTCATTTTTAGTGCCCAAAATAAAGATAAATTTTAAATAATCATTATTTTTCTGGTTTTTGGAAAAAAGGACATAGGACTGTTGAAGGTGAAGTGAATTGGTTAATAATTAAGACATGGATATAAGACAGAAATTAAGAAATGCAAAGAAATATTTAATTCTGTATTAAGGATAGTTTCTGAAATCGCTCTAGAAAGTTGGATAACAAGGTTAATTTCCATATAGTGTTAGCCAATTCTTTGATTAACCTCCACTTCCATTCTTATTTCCAAGAAAAACTTTATTATTAATTCTTGATTGGATAAACTCAGATTTTATATATATTTTATCTCCAAGAGAATTTTGGCAAAATGGACTCGATTTGGCACTAAGAGTTGGATTTTTAAATATTTATTTTTTAAACTGGTATCCATTTAAAATAAAATTGCAAATATATGTAAGAGTATTTACATTTACCCTAAATGATATCTCATATTAATCCAGTAGTGGTTGGTCCGAGAAGTGCACTTCACTTAAGGCAACAAACAGTTCAAAAATAATAATCTGAAAAAAAAAGTATAATATATTCTTCATTGATCATACTTAAGTTTTGCTTTCTTACACTTTTTTGATTGATTTTTTCTACATAATAATTCATACCAGAAATTAAGCAGTTGAACATTTTAACAAAAACTGATTTACTTTTATTTGCCCTATTTTAACGGATGAGTTTTTCTTTTACACAATTTGATACTAATACTTATATCAGAGTTTTTAAAATTCTATTATGCTTTTCTTAAGATTATAGTACTTCTTACTATTTCTTTCAGTTTTCTCAAAATAAATATTACATAGAAATTATGTTTAATATATGTAGAAATTATGTGCCAATTAAAAAATATGTGATACCCAAAAATATATAAAAAACAATTTAATATACAGGGGTATTAAAAAAGAAATAAACAACTTTAGCATTCTATAACACAAAAACTATTTATTATACCTGGAAGAATTTACCACTGTTTTGTACAGAAATTATTTAAGTTAATTTCTGAACTATAAATGTTCAATATGAGATCCATGTGTGACACGACACATATATTGATGATAATCAAGTTCAAGGCTGTCTAAATGGCACCTAGCAAGCTGCATGCAGCCCTTCAAATCCATTTCAAATGGTTCGTGAAGTAGTTACTTATTCTAACGCAATTTAATGTTCTTTTTCCATTAAAATATTATTTTTAAAGGATTTTAAGAGCCATCATTCCTTTTATGGTGCACCATATTTTATTTAATAGCATAATATAAGGAACTGTTGAGCATTATATTAGTCATTGTACATTCGAAATTAATTCTTTATTTATTGGTTCTGCAAAGTGATAAACAAATTCACCCACCAAACAAGTCTTAGTTGTGGGAGAAAGTTTATTTATGGCAGCATGCTATGTGATCAAGAAGGTTAATGAAAAGATTTCTCCCTCCTCTATCCCTCTTCAGTGTGATTGTGTTTTTTGAATAGTCATATTGAATAGGTACTCTATGCTACTTGTACAATAATTATAAATCTTTCTTTCATAAGTAGTAATATTAAAGTGTTCTTGTTGATAAATATTTTGGTAGGAGAATCTCTTTTATTTTCAATCTGCGATTGCCACATGAATAGAAAACATATTTCTGGCCCCCAGGTTCATTATAATTGAACATCACTGATCAAGTTAATTCCAAACACAATGTAAAATTTTTGCATAGACACTTTCCGCAGCTCTTCTGATATGTTCTTTCATTTAATTTAAATCATGAGAAAGTGAAAGGATAGAAATACTGTTTTACAAATCCTCAAAGGAAAAGGTCACAGAATAGCTGTAGAAAGTATCGATGCAGATCAGGCTTGAAATTAACTTGATTGATTATTGTCTTGATGTATCCAGGGATCATGCATTAAACATTTGTGAGTTCAAAAACTAAACATTAAAATTTCCTCTAAAAAACAATGCAAAATGTTTCCATTTATCATACATAATTTTTGTTTTATAGAACATTAAATTTCTTCACTTCTTTTGTATTGTCATATATACTTAATTCAGATTTAAAATTGTAAAAGTTTAAATACTGTAATACTTGATAAACAAATATAACATGGTACAATATTAAATGTTTACTTCAAAAGTAACTAAATGATAATAGAATTGAAGGGTTTAGAGCAATAACATGATAAGCCACATATTGTTCTTTCTGAGATTTAAGGACTTTAATAAGTTATGTAGGTAGGAAATAACACTATTTTAATTTTGTTAAGTTGTTTCTTGACTCACCTCATACTTCGTAACTCCCTCGCAGATCAAGATTTCGTCACTGTATTTGTGACATTCTCAATGCTGTTCACGTTCACAACTGACGTCCAATGGTCTCCTCTCCTGCAGACTGACCTCCGCGCCATCTGATAGCTCCAATGAACTTCCAAATCAATCCCCTCTCTTTATCACCGGGTATTTCAAAATTCATAGTTGTGTTTTTATTCTTGAATATGGTCAGAAAAACATAGAGTAGAAACCAAAACAAAATTACTTAAACAATTGGAAAAACTGAAGGAACTCACAATTTGGGAAAACATTTACATATGCAAGAATAAAAACGCAACTACGAATTTTGAAATACCCGGTGATAAGGAAAGGGGATTGATTTGGAAGTTCGTCGGTCAGCCATCAGATGGCACGGAGGACAGTCTGGAGAAGAGGAGACCATTGGACGTCAGTTGTGAACATGAACAGCATTGAGAATGTCACAAATACAGGGACGAAATCTAGATCTGCGAGGGAGTTAAGAAGTATGAGGTGAGTCAAGAAATAACTCAACAAAATTAAAAAAAAAAAAAAAAAGGATTTTAATGTTTCAAATAAATTACAAATACTAATTGGGCAGTATTGTTGTTAATATATTGTTTGTCTATATGTTTTAACTCATAACTGGCGCACTTACAAATGATTTTATGGATATTTCAGTACAGAGATCATTGTAATAAATGACATTTCTTAACAGAATGTGGCTTATGATGTTACTGTCCTAAGCCCTTCAATTCTTGATGCATCTTTAATAAGATATGCAGTTCAACTTACTTCATTTTCTCCTTCCTTTAAGAGTGGAGCAGGTACATAAAGAGAATGCGCAGGTCCTGCACTAAAGTAGCGACCAAGATTGAAGCCATTAACAAACACAATTCCACGACCCCAATCTGTCATATCAATGAATGTATCAGCAGGTGTATCTACATTAAACACAGCACGTAACAGTTTTGGAGCTGTCATTGTATCAGTTGCAAATGGTTCCCAATTATTTAAACTGAAAAAATAAATACAGATTAATTTCATATTTGTAGATAAGTTAAAATTAAGCAGAAAGTAACAAATGCATTTTCTTATGAATCAATTAAAAGAATTATAAAGAAAAAAATTAATGATGATTACAATTCTAATTTAATTGAAAAAGTAGGAAACAAAAATATAAAAACACTGTTAGAAAATCCGTCCATAATTCCAGAAGTATCACGAAAATCTGCAGTAGCTATACTAAGGCATACTACAGAACATGACTGCTTAGGAAAATATCTTCATAGAAATGGTGTATTAATGTTTCCTGATATGGACGACGAAGACTTACTGCTGATGGATGGATTCATGGCCTGCCGAGTACTCGTCGATACGGGAGCGTCGCTGACCATCATGCGACCAGAAGTAGCAGAAGGGTTGGTTGAGAGGACGCCGCTACGGAAGTTTGAGCTGCGCACCGCGTCGGGGGACAGTATGACTGTGGAGAAGGAGGTTCTCCTGGAGTTGGTCCTGGGAGGGTGTGAGCTGCGACTGTGGGCGTTCGTCGCCGGAATTATCGAGGACGTCATCTTAGGCCTGGATACCCTGAGAATGTACGATGCTACTGTGGACATCAGGCAACGAGTATTCCGCTTTGGAAGTAATGAGGTCTTACTCCACGTCGAGAGCAGCAAAAGGGAAGCCGAGGAGGGCAAGCAAGTTCGAGATGGAGGTCAGCCTCGTAGCTACAGACGTCGTCGTCGCTTTGAGCCCGGCAGATGTTACAACATACAGCCCCGGCGTCCGCCCCTCAAACGAGATCCGGCCAAAGGAGGGGCGAGTTGAAGGAAGATCATGGAGGAGATGGAGGTCATGGAGGAGTTGGAGGTCATGGGGGACCTCGTCATCGCTTTGTCCATCCTAACTTCAGAGGTGGGCGTGGTCAACCCCGGCGACCACGCATACCGGATGGGCAGAATGTGAATGAAGGAGAAAGCAGCAAGCCCATGAGAGAGGGGCCTCAGGGAGGACGACACTCACGTCCTCGCTACTGTCGTCGGATGCATCTCAGACTGGTAGTCCGCCTCGCAACAGCCAGAACTAGTGGAGGACCACCGAAGCTCCAGCGTCTCAGGGATGTACCATACAGAGTGGTATGGTCATGGAGAGGAAGCAACGGTGTGGTCTGCCAGATTCAGCGCCAGCACGGAAGAAGAACGGTTGTGAATCACTTAGATCGACTGGCTGCATACCAAGGAATCTGATCGGGACGATCAGCATTAAGGAGGGAGCAGTGTTACATGTCGTGTAAGCGGCGTTTGAATTGCGCAGGTGAGTCGCCCCTAGCGAGTAAGTGACCCGCAGAGCCACTTGAATGGTCTGGAATGTGTTGTCAGACCTTTCCACCAGCGTCTCCTTCTCCTTGGAGAAAGATCGGAAGCCAGAGGTTTCTGGGCTTCGAAGTTGCTCGAAGCTATTAGTAGAGCTTTCCTCTCCTGCCTATATAAAAGAGCGGACGAGAAGACTGGCAAGTCAGTCAATGTCGCGATAGTCTTGTGTCGGACAGCGAGAGGTTAATTGTGAGCGTAACTGTGAGGAAGGATTGTGTCTGCAACTGTGTTATAAATTATTATCTTATAAACTATCAAAGAAGAATAGTTGTTAAATCAAATTGTGTTTGAAGATTTAGTGATAATTGTGGAGAAGGAAATAAAGTTAAAAGAACAATTTTACAAAGCAACTGTGTACTTATTTAAGTCCAAATAAGTAAGAGGAAAATCCTGTGCTCATTTGGGACAATATTATCCTATGAAGCACCACAAATTAAAAAAAATAATAAAAAAGTTCAACATTAAGATTGGCACACAAAAATCAAATCCAACAAAACTGATAGAATGGATGTAAAAAATAGATCAAGTATTTATCAGATAAAATGTGGGGATTGTGTACATAGAAAAACAAATATAAACTTGAAAACCTGAATGAAGGAACACCTTAGGAATGTTAAAAAATAGGGAAGTAGAAAAATCTTACAGTAACCTCTCATGCTTGGTCAGAAAAAAAAATTTAATTGAAAGGAAGACTAAATTAATAAAACAATTAGAAAAACCTAAAGAGCTTATGGTATGGGAGAAATATTCCACATTAAAAAAAAACAAAAATTAATTAATTTTGAAATTCCCGGCGAAATTGATTTGATTTGAAGGTTCATCGGTTCACCAACAGTGGAGTAAGAAGCAGTGCTCATAGACAACAGAACAACAGTCATGGAATTACTGATGATGAAACTGATAAGGTTTCAAAACTGGTCTAATTGTAAAATGAGATATGAGGTGAGCTGAAAAATAAATTATTTTTAATTTTCTATTTTATTTCTTCTTCTTCACTTCACAGGCTAGGAAAATTGCCTGTTCTGCCTCACAGTTGTTTTGTCCATCTTTTCACTGGCCTATTTATTATTTTATTTCTTCTTCTTCCTTCCAAGTATTAGGCCAAGGCCTGTTACGATCCTATAGAAAATTTTTCCCTCCAGAACCAGGAAATTCTCATATAAGACTTGAAAGCATGATAATAGTCCCTTCGATTGGTTGCTGGCCAAAGGAAGGCAAGACAGTGATGGGGCTGCCATCTTATAGCCTCTGGACAGGCTTTTCTGGAGAAGAAAAAAATAAAGGAAAGAAGAAATGGAAGAAAGGAAAGACTCCCTAGCCCTCGGATGCCCTAATAGCGTTGGGTCGAAAAAAACAAGAGTTAAGCAAGAGAGGTTAGATAGTAAAGTTAAAAGAGTGCAAACCACAAGTAAGTGGAAGAAATGTTTTGCTCAGCTTGGGCACCTGGTGATCGCCATCCACATATCCCCTAGATGAGGATTTATGATAGTTAATTTATCTCTTTTAGTGTAGTATTATACATTGAAGACTAATTACCTTTCAACCCATTTAGATTTAAATTGAAGAGCAAAGATCTCCCATCCAGTAATTTCATTCTCATCCAGCAAGATTTGAGTTCCCTCAATCAAACCTTTTTTCTGTCCGAAGTCAGCATAACCTCCAAAATTAACTCGTCCCCAGTTCTCCACAAAAATGTCTAGAGTTCTATTACCACTGCTAGAAGCATCTAACTCTAATTCAGCATCTCTAAAACAAGAGTCATAATTTAAAAGTTAAATACAGTCTACAGTTAAGTTATGTAGGTAGGAAATAACACTATGAGATTTATTTTAATTTAGTTAAATTGTTTCTTGACTCACCTCATACTTCTTAACTCCCTTGCGATCCAGATTTCATCACTCCATTCGTGACATTCTCAATGCTGTTCATGTTCACGAATGACGTCCAACGGTCTCCTCTTGGACGTCAGTTGTGAGCGTGAACAGCATTGAGAATGTCACGAATGGAGTGATGAAATCTGGATCGCAAGGGAGTTAAGAAGTATGAGGTGAGTCAAGAAACAACTCAACTAAAATAAAAAATAAAAAAAAACAGTCTACAGTATTTATAGTTGGATGACAAATTATAAAACAAGAGATATTGCAATATCATCCTAAATAATTCATTTTCACATTCTATTAATTAACGTTTGTGTAATTTAATGATAAATTTTGTTTTGGTTTGAAGTGTCAGAAAGTTTTAAGAAGTCTAGGCCAGTATTTTTGGATATTATTCAATTCTCAATTATTTCTGTATTATAATTAGCAAATCTTTTCAGTACTAGCTTTTTTCAACCCTTTTTTGAGGCCTACCACACCCGACTCAAAAAATAAACACTTTGCAGAAATTCTCATTGACAGAGATCCGGGGTTCAAGTCCTGCTTCAAGCATTAAGTTTTCTTTCTAAAATAAAATTCCACCCAGGACTGGAAAATGTTAAATTAAATATAACATCAAAAATTAATATTATGCTCACTTCGTTACCCAATAACCAAATCCTCTTATCTGGTCTTGTGTGGTAATTTGTTCAGTTTTACGAACTCCATCCAACAATACAATTCCCATATCATGTACTACTCCATCCTTAATCTGAAGTTTTGAAGATTCTGTAACTTGAGTATTTGTATGTCGGTAAATTATGTATCCGTAACTCTGACCATTATTGTTGTTGACGGATAGATTTTCCATACTAATTACTTGATCTGATGTTACACGATCCTCTTCTCCCTGAAAAAATGAAATATAACAAATAATCACATACCTTACAACTATGTATATATTCTTCTTCTTCCTAAACTTAATTTGTAGGATTTTCATCCTGTTTATTTCCAAAATCACTCCTCGGAGGAAGACGTATTGAATGTGCATTCACTGTCTATCCATCTCTTCGCTGGTCTTCCTCTTGTTCTTCTCCCATCCATTGGTCTATCTTCTTTAGCTCTTTTTGCAAGCCAGTTTTCTTCCATTCTTTCTATATGACCCTTCCAATATTTTCGTCTATCTATAATACATTTGGTTATGTCTTGAATATGGCATTTGTCCCTAATTTCTATGTTGTGTATTTTATCAAATAATGTTTTCCCCTGATTAGTTCTTAAGATTTTCATTTCGCATGGGTTTATTATTTGTTTGGTTTTTGTTGTATCAGCCCTAGTTTCTGCTCCATATATAATAACTGGTCGAACTATCGTTTTGTATATGCGGGGTTTGTTTTCTATTGACATATGTTTGTTGCGCCTAATTACATCTTTCATATATCCTGATATTTGTGCTGCTTTATCAGCTTGTTTCTTTACTTCTTTTATTAAATTTTTAGTGTTTGTTATTAATATACCTAAATAATTAAATTCTGACACTTGTTCTATAATTTTTCTTTCCACTTCTAATTTGCATCTTACTGGTTCTTTTGATATTGTTAAGCATTTTGTCTTATTCATGTTAATTTCCATATTGTATTTTCTGGCATTTATATTAAATTGATGTAAAGATATTCATCATTTGAAATAACTTTTTCTAATACAATGGAACTTATTAGCTGTGTTTTCAGATAGCCAATTTATAACTGATTAAGGTAGAATTTTTTATCACTCGCCTCATATTGTTGAACAATTTGAGGTGAGTGATAAAAAATTCTACCTTAATGAAAATACCTCATAGTGAGAATTCCTAAAATAAGTAATTATAACTGATTATTCAGTTTCTACCTCTCCGCTTACAAGAAAACCTTCCAAGAAAGTGATGTATGAAGTGAAGTGATATATTTTTAATATTTAATCACTTGAATAATCTAATGGCTTCACATGTACAATTACCATTGCAGGGATCTTCGTTACAACATAAAGATTGGCAGATGAAGCACATTTTTTTTTGTACGAAATGAAACTACTCTTTGTTGTTTGATTATTCCATTTCTACCTCTTTACAAGGAACTTTCAAAACCTGTCAAGCTACAGATTTTATTCAATATTTGTATTTTAAAACTTGCTAAATAAAAAAAAAATACAAAAACAGAAACAGAATTATTCACCTCATTAGATTAAGTTTAATTTAAGCCTCTCTTGGTGCATCATTACCTCTCATATCATCGGGACTGCGTAACCCTGCCTTCCAGGTGGCCCAACATCAGAAGTGGGTTACAAGTGTACCATGCCAGGGGAGGATACTAGAAATATCATAATGACAACCTGATGGTATTCATTTTTAAAAAATTATATTATTTTGTAAATCATATCATTAATGGAGCATCTTCAAGACAAGTTTATCCTCATGCAAAATACAATTATTCATGAAAAGACAAACAACAAAAAATGAATACTTGAGTTTACTTCAATGCTATTTTTTAAAGAAAGAATAAACAAGATCCTACTTGTACCTAATACTGAAGTTGTAAGTAGAGATCAAAATTTAAAATTAAAAATGTTCATTAAAAAGGACAAGAAAAGGAAATATAAGAAAAAGGGCCTTAAACAGGAACTGAAACTAATAAAAGAAGGAATACATAATCACTGCTACTTTCACTTTATTGGAGGGTGAATTCAGTTGCCTCCAAGTGGTGCTCCCTGGACACCTTGAAAGTTCATGTGACAGAACAAATGACAAAATTTCACCAAAGCTATGGAAGATGTCCTCACCATCAGAGAAAATTAAATAGAACTCACTAGAAAGGCAAATTCAGTTTACTGTACTTAATTATAGTATAAAATTACATTTAATTACATTTTAACACTTCAATATGTTTGATGACTAAATTCTGTCCCTTTTTAATGTAGAATATATTTGTACAAAGAAAATTGTTTTACATCAACAGAAAACCAATGGTGAATGCTTAGATTTGAGTCAGAACTCCAAATCACTGCATCTTACTAGTTCTTCATAATCTGGAATATTTGTAAGCCATGCTCAAAAGAAATATCTGAGCTTGCTCACTTATCTAATTAATATTAAGAAGCTAAATCTATTACTATGATTGAAATAAGTAAATTAATGAACACAATTAAACTATTGTAATCAATGGTAAAGAGAAAAATTTTTGCCTGAACGAGGAATCAAACCCTGAACCCTCAAGTTTCCATGCTAATACTCTGATCACTGAGCTAATTCAGGCTACATTCCCATCCAAGCATAAATCCTTCCTTTATCTTCCTCTGTATTGGTCCCACATTCTGTTCACTTATGTTTTCTATTCCTTCTCTTCTAGCTCCTAGATGAATATTTATAGGTATATACAAAATGCTTTAAACTCTGTTTGGTGGAGCAAAAATATTTAAAAAAATAAAAAATATATCAAACCATAGTTCAGAGCATTTTTACATATGGTAGTGAAGTTTGGCAAATTCCCATCAGGGAAATAAAAAGAATTTTAAGTACAGAAATGGATGTTTTAAGAAGATCAGCTGGAAAATCTAGAATGGATGGAATAAAAAATAAAGAAATAGGGAAATTATGGGTGTACAAAAGGAGGCAGACACCATTAGACATTATAGAAAAGAAAAGATTACAGTGGTACGGCCATGTCAAAAGAATGCCAGAGCATTATGGAATGGATCCCACTGGAAAGGAGGAAGAAAGGAAGATCAAAGAAAACCTGGATAAAAGGTGTGCAAACAGCTATGATTATCAGAAGTTTGGAGGAAGACCAATGGATGGACAGATGGACAGGGAGGAATGGTGTTTGCTTTCTGGAAGATGGTGGCAACTGTCATGATACCGGATGATGATGGTTGACAAAATGATAAATATAGTTGCTATGCAGGTAGTATTTTCATGATTCAGACTTATATGCTGAAAGTAAACTTAGGGCCGCATGCAAATACATTAGTCTCTACTCAAATTACTTCCAATCACCGGTGAGCTGACTTTCCGTGAGCAAGTGCAAAGATCGAATTAGCGCCCACTAACTGGTCATGCATGAAAGTCGTCGTTTTCGTAATATTGGCAAGAAATTACCCAGAATTCTCAGCGATAAAACCACTCCCGTTATTTTCGTCTGCCAGAGGAACGCATTTACGCTTGCATCCCGCAAATAATACCGTATACGACAACATCTGCATTGCGCGATATTATGCCGATTCTCCTGTTTTTCCAGTTAAATTCTTTGGTAGATTATCAAATTCCTCTTCTCCACGTATACCGAAAACATGATCGAAGTCTTCAAGGTCCGACATCTTGGATAAAGCAGCAAGGTACGTGGCAAGGTTTCAAACTATATCGGTTACCATCGGGTTGCTCACGATTCGTTCTCTGCAAAGTCACCTCATCAGGTAGCTTAGGAATTTCGACAATTATTATTGCATGAACAGATTTTTGAGTATACAAAAACGTTTTGGATGCAACTTTCTCAGCAGAGAATGACTTTTACGGTCTAATGCATTCATAGATGCGATCCTTAAAAAATGATTTCTCCTCACAACTTTGAGTAGTAGTTGGTCTATGGTCAGTGATCTTTCTGACCAACAATATTAGTTAGATGAGCTTTGTTTCCAGCTGTCCATGATGGACATCAGTGAATTTATCTTTAGATTTAGTATTTTATAATTTATGAGAACTAAAGTTTTTTGTATTTATATGTCAGTGCACATTTTATATAATTTAGCTATCATGTTGTAAATTAGTCTTTTCTACTCTTCGCTATTTGAAATCTGGTTCATTGTATTAGGTGACCCATTATTTGGAATCTGTCTAATATCAATAATTTGGATTAAACCTTACTCAAATTAAAGTTATTTCATGTCTAACTATTCAAGCAAGTTTCTCGAGTTACTGTAAATTAAAATCTCTAGATTACGTAAATGTGAATAACAGAGATTACATCCTTTACTTCTATAAGCTTATGTTGATTCTTGCCTGTTATAGCAAAGTAAGCCATGTTTAAGAAAACATAAACTATGAGGTAAGATGTAAAAAATGACTCATTCATTCATGAATTAAGAACCTCTTAATGTTATTTCCCACATTTAACTATGAAAAAAGTAATATTTGTTGGTTTGAGTTTAGTAGACCAAATGTTTGTTTACAGTTGTTTTGGAATGATATGGAATAGTGCTTCACATTGTTATTTTTATGTTTCGAGTAAGCTGTGTTCTTAAAAATTTAGTAAATAAGTCATACTATAACATACAAGGAACATTTGTATTATTTCATTATTAGCATTGTAATAACTTGTATATATATTACATTTCAGTGTAATAATACAATAAGAATAAAAATACTATTTAATAATAATAATAATAATAATGGCACGCCGTAGCGTAGTGGTTAAGGCACTGAGCTACAAGCCGGAGGGTCGAGGGTTCAAGTCCCGTTGGGGTCAGGATTTTTTAAAACTGACCCAAACCCTCTGGTGGCACTATGGCCCTGGGGTCGACTCAGCCTCTAACGGAAATGAGTACCAGACGCTTGTTCTGGGGTAAAGGCGGCCGTCACGCAGGGCTGACAACCCGGCTGACATAAAAGTGCCGATTGTCTAGAAAAAGTGGGAGCCTTAACCTCCTACTACCCCAAGGGCCTCCGGGTCTGTTGTGGGATCACTTTACTTTATAATAATAATGTGCACAAGCTGTGCAAGTATTGATTTGTCACTTATTGGTGAAAAGTTAATCACTGATATTCTGCAGATTGGGATATGGTATCTATCACAGATATTGTCACACAGAATACACACACACTTATTGCCTGGCTCGAGGAATGATTCATTTCTACATATTTTGTGGTGGTATCCGTGGACCGCTAGAGATGTCACGAAGTGACGAATATCTTCATTTGTAATCAATAGTAAAGAGAAAAATTTTTGCCTGAACTGGGAATCAAACTCCGAACCTTCAGCTTTCCGTGCTGATGCTCTGACCACTGAGCTTCTTTACCATTGATTACAATAGTTTAGTTGTGTACATTAATTTACTTATTTCAATCTTAGTAATAGCTTTAGCTTCTTATATTAATTTAATCTTCATTTGTGCCTGCCCAGGTCTAGTTCATCATAGTTTCCATTGTGAAGAATTCTTTCCAGATACTATTTTAAACTATATAAAAATTAAATTGGCAATGCTTCCTGTAATATATAAGTCACAGTTATTTCTCCCACCCAGGTACCCCTCTATAGATATCATTTGATAAGCTTTATTTAAGTTTATCTATTTGCTGTTTCAATAAATAAAAATGTAAATTATCAAGATTTGTGTCAAATATTTTCAAAAAAAGGGATGATGAAGACAGATTTGACTAAAAAAGAAAACATACAGGTAATTGAAATCACACAATCTTGAGTATTTTAAACAGTTGCAAACTCTTAAATAGATTATTTTGTATTCTGTGATATAAAATAAAGAAAAATAGAAAATATGGTCTCTAATAATAAGTAATATATTATAAATAAACTTACAATATTCTCTAAGACTTGATTATAAGTCAATTGCTGTGTTATTGGTGCAGTATCATATGCTATTTTCTTGCTCTCAGCAGGCAGTGCAGGCAATTTAGTTGCAACTTTATTGTAATTTGCTATAATGTCAACAGATGCATTGTATTTGTCAGTGTAATCTCCAGCCTCTGACAAAGGAGCATTATAATCTGAAAAGTATATTAAATTTTTTAATACAAATAATTAAAATTAATAATGCTTAAATATTAGCATTCAGTATAAACAGTCATATGGGGTTAATTTTAATCCCAGGTGAAATAAATTAAAGTAATCAAAATGATTACTATTTTAATCTTACTCTATTATCAGTAGCTAATTATATATTTGATATAATAAAAACGCAAGAAGAAAATAATTAGGAGTAAATTAAATATGAAATTCATTCATTAAATGAACCTCCAGATTTAAATGTTTCAATGAGTTAGAAGTAATTGTTATTTAAGTTTTGTTAGGAGGATCTTCACATTGAAGTTAATACTCTGCATCCAATTAGTACACATATTTTAAACTTCATTTTATTAACATTGACCTTATTAAATCTCACAATCTATAGTTTCACAGTAGCGCACTATTTTCTTTAAGAATTTCTATAATCAGTTGAGAGTAATTATTTCCAATTGTAAACACAATTTTTAGGTAGGAATATTAAAGAGAGATATTTATACTTGAGTTATATCTCTTTACACACTGAGAATCCCAAAACTGCATTATTAACAAAACACACTATAAAATATACTCACCACTTTTATAAATAAAAGATATCAAATAATGAATGTAATATGCAAATTAATTAAAAAAGATAATAGGATGTAACATTATGATGTTCTTCTTTATAAATAAGATGAGTTTGTAGCATCTTATCTCATATAAGTTGAGTTCTTTTAGGACATGTTTCAAAACATATTTGTTTTATCGTCAGCTTGTTCAGAGACAATGTTTGAAATTAGAATTAGCCCCCATTTATTCAGAAAACTATAAAAGACAACCACTGCTCCAAAGAACAACAAAAATTTGGAAAATAAATTACTAAAACTGGAGAAAAATAAACATTATGCAATAATTAACAATCTGGATGTCAAAATTTACCAATTGCACACCAAACTTTTGAAATATTTAGGAAACATCATTTGGGAAAATTTGGAAAGAAATTTTTACAACAAACTAAACTGAAGTATGGAGAGAAAAATTTGAAAAAAAAAAAAAAAAAAAAAACTAAACTCAGAAATCAAGGAAAGGAAAGGAAAGAAAGATTATTATTAATAATCCACAAAAGAAACATACTAAATCTAAAAATAAAATGAAAAAATAATCAATTGAGTTGGTGTTTACTTGATGAAAATCCATATTTAATTAATAAAATGAAAAATGACACAACAGGAAACTGTCAAAAATTTGTCAACAGAAACATTTAGCCATATAGAAACCCAATTTTTAGAAAAGGGCCTAAAAACAGCAATTAATTATTTTAACAAAATAGGAGACTACTAAAGAAAATAAGCTGATGATAAAACGGAAGTGTTTTGAAACATGTTCTAAAAGAATTCAACTTTTATGAGGTAAGATGCTACAGACTCACCTTATTTATATGGAAATTAATATCCACAGACAAACCATCTGTAGGCCATAATTAACATAACTAAAGAGAAAAATTTATGGCTGAGCTGACATTTAAATGAAGATCTCCAGCTTTACATACTGGCATTCTACCATTGAGATATTTAGGCACACCTCTAGGAGGAAGCACATATTTCTTTATCCTCAATCACTGCATTCTCGAAATAGTGAAACATTATTCACAGTATAATAGGGTTGCTTCTAATTCAAGAAGAAATTATGAAGGGCTTTACACTGTGATGTAAGCTAATAACAAAATTAATATGGAAATTAATTTACACATGTAGTCCATAGTTAACATAAGAGGAAAAAAAAAAGTTTGCCTCTATTTACGTTAAAAAATATCCATCTTATACATATTGGTGGAGAAAAAAATTGCCTTAATTTCTAGTTGGTAACTAATTTTTCATAATTCTGGAGATATCTCTCTTTGCACACTTGGTCAAGAATTTAAATAAGTAGCCTACTGTGCAAATTTGCTCAGACAGTAGTATTTCAAATTTGAATTTAGGAAGTTTTGGGTACAAACTCCAGTACCAACTAACCTGAGCTTTCTTCCTGATTTAGATCAGTGTTCAAGGCAAATGGTAGATTAGAATATACCACGGCCCATTTATCATAATCAGCATAAAGTAATAATATTGTAAAAATTAAATCAGTGATACAAAAATGACAAACACAGAAATACAGTGTCCAGCAAATTACAAATATGAAATTATTGACTATTTCCCAGTTTTTATGGCATCAAAAAATAATTCCAGAGTTTTTTAGCGCTAAATTGAATTAATTCTAATATTGCTAATTTTGTAAAAATATTTTTAATATGTGTAAGTGATAAAAATATAATTTATTTTTATGATAAAGGGTTAAATAAGAACAGCAAAATAATTTATTAATTTTTTTATTATCTGAACATGAACTATGTTACCATAAAACATTGCAAACAATCTCACATTAAAATTACCTTATTCATATTTTATTTTTTAAAATTGTTTGACAATTTATATAGATTTCAATAAAATGTTAATGGGAAGAATTGGTTGACTGTATACAAAAAAGCAAAAGACACTTGGCAAGGGTCGGCATTTCTTTAAAGGCAGCAGCTTATCTCTGCCAAATTTTTGCTATAGTTTCATAAACATTTCTTCCATTTTTTTAAAAATACAATAAAAGTAACATCTGTAGGTATTATATTATTTTTAGTCTGATCATCTTAGCTCAATATTAATGTTGATTTGTTCTTGAACATGTTTCAAAACAATTCTGTTTTAATTCACATATCACCCTTGGGTACACAATAAATTCCAAAAGATATTTCAGAAGTTTAATATTAAATTAGCACCAAAAAATAACTACAGTTTAAATAAACTAACAAAAAGCAACAAAAATGAAAAAAAAAAACTGATAAAAATAAAAAGTCAGGAATATATCAAATTGAATGCATGGGTTGTGAAAAGATATATATATAGGAAAAACAAAAAGAAACCTAAAAATTAGAACCAAAGAACTAAGAAATATTGAAAATGGTGAAATAGAAAAATCTGCAGTTGCTGCTCATGTTTGGTCTGAAAAACATAAATTCTTCTTCTTCTTCCTTCCAAATATTAGGCCATGGCCTGTTATGATCCTATAGAAAATTTTCCCTCCAGCATTTCATAGGATGGCCCAGTGATCTTCGTCCTCTTGGTATATAATTATAAACAGCATATAACAACATAAATTCAGACACTAAATTATTAAAACAGTTAGGAAATACAAAAGAGCTTCAGAACAAATATTGAGGTAAGATGATCAGACTAAAAAATAATATAATTAAAATAACCTCAAAATATAACTTCCTAAAATTAAATAACTGTAGGTATTTTTATAATATGGTTTAATGATTGTGATTATTTGATTTGAATACAAGACAGATGCACGTCACTTTATCCCCGTCTATTTCCTGGTTTTCCTGGTTACTTTCAAATTCCTGCATATTTTCAAGTTTTTCCCGACTGTTGCACACCTGTCAATAGTAATTTGCAGTGTAGTGGTTACAATTAAATGTCCTAAATGCAATATGATCTTAGTGTTTAAGCATCTATACATAAGAACTAAATACAAAAACTATTAAGTTTGAGAAATCTCAAGTTTTCTACTTACCATAGCTACTAACATCTGCCTGATAATATGGAAAATAAAGGGCTGAATTAGCACCATTGAGAAATCCAAAACTTGTTCCACCATGAAACATGTATAGGTTTATTGATGATGGAAAATTCAATATGGTCTCAAATACATTTGTAAAACCTAAAAGATAAAATTAAATTATCAAAATTGAAAAAGAAGTAACACTATGAGATATATTATTGATAGATTAAATAAACTATATACACATCACCTCATATTTTGTTTTCTCACCTGGACATGTTACGACAAACATCTTTGGCATTCTCAACTGTTTTTGTTTGAAAATCTTCACCATTTTCAACTAGAAACCGACTGCTATGTTGACCATTGCAACTCTTGTATACTCTCATTATTAAATAATTCTTCCTAATAACTTCAATGTTCATTTTTTTTTTTGTCTCTGTTTTTCTGGATGTAGAATTTTCATATACTGTGAATTCTGTTGGTTTATATAATTGTTTCAGCCATTTTGACTCCTCTATAATTCTATTTTTTTGATCCACACATGAGGAGGTACTAGCAATTGTTATATTTTTACATTACATGTAAAATAAAGAGAAAAGAAAAATCGGCAGTATGCTCATGTGTGGATCAAAAAACAGGACTGAAGAGAAGTCAAAATTGTTGAAACGACTAGAAATCCTACAGAACTCACAATAGGGGAAAAAATCCATATCCAGACAAATGAAGAGAAAACGATGAATTTTGAAGATTCTGGAAAAAGGAAGTAATTGTGAGATCCTTTGCTCATCACCAGAGGGAAAGAATATACAATATTTCCAATTGGTCAACACAGCAATTGGTGAATGGTGAAGATGTTTGCCAAAATATGTCCAGTTGAGAAAACAAAATATGAGGTGACATGTATATTTATGATTAAATCTCTTAATAAAATAAGTGTTTTGATTTTATCTCTTCATATTAAAGAATTAATAATGAAATGACTATCTTTCCTTTCAAATAACTGTCAAAAATATTCTTTATTGGTTAATTCAATAATGGATATATAGACCCAATATCTATATGACCAAAAAATATTGCTTCCTATAGATATATGAGAGGTTAAGGTAGAATTTTTTATCACTCACCTCATATCATATGAGGTGAGTGATAAAAAATTCTACCTTAATGAATATACCTCATAGTGAGAATTCCTAAAATAAGTAATATGAGAGGTTATTGGTTAATTGTGATAAAGATATCTTTTTATCTGATTAAATATCATTATTATTTATTTTTTTTCAAACATATACTTATGATTAAATTAATATTATGAAGTTAAAGCTATTATTATGATTGAAATAAGTAAATATATGTACCCAACTGAACTATTATAATTCATTGTAAATAAATAAATTGTTTGCTTGAACCAGGAATCGAACCCTGATCCTATACTTTTACATGCTCATGCCCAGACCACTGAGCCAAGCTCCTTCCCATCCAAGCTTAAGGGTAAGGAGAGAAATTATGCTTAGATGGGAAAGAAGCCTGAATGGCTTAGTGGTCTTGGCATCAGCACATAAAGCTGAAGGTTTGAAATTTTATTCCTGGTTCTGGCATTTTTTTTTTCTCTTTACCATTGATTGCAATATATTTATGATATTGATCCAAGTAGGCAAACAATTTTTGAAGCTTTAAAAGGATAAAAATATGCTCAGGTTTCTTTCTTTTAAATTCTGTACACAATTTTATTTTGTTTTTATAAATTTTCATTTTAATAAATTATTTGTGCTACTGTTTCTATATCCTTATAGGGGAACTTTCAATGTCTCTTTACTTACTAGAAAGAGACCTGGTAATTATGATTCCAAAAAAAATCGAACCAATGGATCAAACCATCCTGACCAATATTCTGACACCATTCTTGGCATATCAGGTTGATATTGCTGCAATTTACCTAATTCCAAACCAGCATTTGACTTAAAATTAGCTGTCTGCAAAACTAGAAAAAAAAAGTATATAAAAATAGATCTGACATTGAAACACTGAATAAAACATACAAATGTTATGTGAAACCAATCCAAAATTAAGGTAGAGGACTCTTGAAAAAATATATAACCAAGAGAAACCTGTCAAAACAAAAGCACTATTTTCGATTTTAAATATTAAATTTATCACTTTTTCATTCATTCTTCATTAAATGTATCCAGCTATAGCCGATGACATGAGTTCATTGTATACTTCTGTTATATGAGGGTGAATCAAATATAAACCGGAATTATGGTTTAAAATTTTATTGAATTAACAAAAAAATACAAAACCACCACCTCATTTTTCTACATAGTCTCCTGCATTTCCAACACACTTTTGCCATCAAGTTGGCAACTTTTTGATGCCGTCCTTGAAGAATGAGGGATGATGTGTAGTCAGCCAGTTGCGCATGAACTCCTCTACCGCGCATTGTCACCAAATCGCCTTCCTCCCAGGTCTTCTTTCAGTGGCCCAAACAAATGGTAGTCACAGGGTGACAATCTGGACTGTAAGGAGGATGTTCCAGAGGTGTCCAATGCATTTTCGTCAGTTTTTCATCAAATTTTTTTGTTCCTGGCTGAGGAGCTGAGGAACCCACCTGGCAGACAATTTTCGGAATTTGAGTTCATCACTGATGATGGCTTGAACACTTGCAAAGCTTATTCCAACGTGTGAAGCAATTTCAGAAATTTTTACATGCTGATCCTCCTCAATAAGGTCCCGTACAGCACGAATGTTGTCTGCAGTGATGCTTGTTCATTGCCATCTTTGGTGGGGCTCATTTTCCACTGAATCCCGGTCCGCTAAAATTTTTTTGCACCAATCATACACCTGCGTCTTCAAAAGGATTGCTTCCCCGAACTGCGCATGGAGCCTTCTCAAAATTTCAGAAGGTTTAGTGCCTTCTTTCGCCAAAAACTTAATAATAATGCATTGCGGAACAGACGTTTGTACCTCTTGCTCGACTCATGGCATACTGAAGCAAGCGGCCACTCTTCAGAGTGTGACACATCAAGATCCCTACTCCAAACACCCCCACCAACTTCCCCCCCAAACCGCAACCTTTGCAGTTTGCTACCAGATCCTCCAGATACAAATTCCGGTTTATATTTGATCCACCCTCGTAAGTTGCAATGAGGCTGCATTTAAACATGCAGCTTATGTGGGCATTCAAGGTGAGTGTCCACAAGGTTAAAAGAAAGAGATATAGGAAAGACAGAAATGAACCCTTCAGCCTTGAATACTCTAATACCATCAGGGTTGAAGAAAACAAGAGGTCAGAATAGGGAGACTGGATAGGAAAGTAAAAAAGAGTGATCTGGTATTAGAAAAGGAAGAAATACCAGATCGGTTAAAGATAAAATGGTTTCTCTTATATTAATATTTTAATTTTGAGTGTAAATGCAAACTCTGGAATTTTTCTCACATATGAACAAAACACTGGGCAGATATCATCTGCATATTCCAAATACTTAAAGTTATTGAATATCTTCCATCTAATCCCCCTTACATAATCTTTGGTAAGTAAGTTCATATCATCTGACACCAGTACATTATTAAATTAATCAGTCATTTTTACATCTTACCTCATAGTTTACGTTTCCTTAAACACGAGAACTGTAGTTTTCAAGAGAACCATCTCTTTCATTTTCAACCGACATTATAACTACTGGATTTTTGTTGGAATCTCCATCAATAATGTTGCCATCTGGTGTTGATTTGGTGAACTGGGGTGTTCAATTTTTTATTGGTTATTAATAGATTACCAAGGCTAATTTTATTTATCGGTGCCAATGTAATACTGAATTTCTTGAAAATGTTTTGAAATTTGTTATATATTTCAAGATGAAAAGTAATTTTCTTAATTGTTTTTCTTTCTTTGAATCAGATTGCAGGGTGATGTATTCTTTTAATCTGTTTTGTTGTCTGAATTTCTTTAATTTATTTATAATTATTTCCTTTCCAAAACCATTTAAATTAGCTATGTTCAAAATGTGATTATATTCTTTCTTAAAATCTTCATATAGATGGAACATTTAATAATCTATATCAAACTGTTGAAAATTGCATGTTTATGCGCAATATGATTGAAACCTGAAGACTTCATATAATTTTCAGTATGAGTATCCTTCCTGTATATATCCTTCTCAGATAGTAAAAAATCTGGAATTTATCAAATTAGTTGTACTTCATTACAAAGTAATTCACCAATAAACATCTGTATAATTTTTTTTAAAAAAACTGTGCATTTCCATCCCAAAAACTACAAGACATAATATGCACATATTAATTTTACCCTGTATTAACTAACTAACTAACTACTAACTCACTGGCTCTGTTGAACCCATAGGTTAATGGCTGCACAGACATAAGCTCTCCATACATCCCTATCCTGAGCTAATGTTTTCCAATCATCCCCTGTATAATCTACTTCCCTCAAATCATGGATAATATTATTCTCCCACCTCATTCTTGGTCTACCAACTGAGCGTTTTCCCTCTGGTTTTCCTACAAGAAGCTTCTTTGCACATCTTTTATCCCCCATATGTGCCACATGTCCTGCCCATCACAGTCTATGAGACTTAACTGTTCTTATTACGAGTATCTGGCTTCCTATATATATATATATCATGGAGCTCACTATTATGTAGTTTTCTCCATTCACCTGTCTGTTCATCACTTTTTGGCCCAAAAATTTTCCTAAGAACTTTATTCTCAAATGCTCATAATCTTCCCTCCTCCCTTAAAGTAATAGGCTGTGTTTCGCATCCATATAATATAACTGGGAGAATAACAGTTTTATATATTTTCAGTTTAATGTCTTTTGAAAGGAGTTGGGGCGACAAGAGTCCCTGTAATGCATAATAGCATGCATTTCCAGAATTGAGCTTATTTTTAATTTCTTTGTGCATCTCATGGACTTTCACTCTGTATTAAATAAATAAATTCATTAATACTAACGTCCAGGAACACTTCCTCTCTCTGCATGCACTGATGGGTTGTCTGAAGTATATAATAATTCCACAGCACCGTATTTGATGTATGTATCCTTTAAAAATAGCAAGTAATCTGTATCTATTGGACTTCCATCTTGAATCAAACCTCCATATTCATTCTCAACCTAAAATAAAAAATATATAGAAGTAAAATATAATAATAAAAGTCAGCTGTTTCTTTCCACAATGCAAGGGGATTCATTGTAATAAAAATCATTTATTATAACTAAAAAAGCATTTTTTATATTTGTTACAGCTGACTATTACAAAATTATCTTAATTTTTTCTCAAATCTTTATATATATAATTCGTCTGTATGTGTGTACGTCACTGAACTCCTCCTAAACAACTGGAACAATTTTGATGAAATTTTTTGTGTGTGTCTGATTGGGTTCCTCGATGGTTTAGATTCATAATTGGACCCTCTAAAACCATTAGGTGTAGGAGTTTATGCGAAGTGAAAATTTAAAAATCGCTCTACTGGTCACAGTATTTATGTTTCACAACGAAACTCAGTAAATCCTATTAAAATAAACTGAGGTAGGTATTGTCCAAAAATGAGTGAAATCCAACAATTAGAAGGGAGGTTTACTTGAAACCCGAAATTAAAATCTGCCTAAATGACTGGATCAATTTTGATGAAATTTTTTTGTGTTTGAATGGGTCTCTGTATGGTTTAATTTCACAATTTGACTCGGTAGGTGGCGCTGCGATTGGGTTATAGGAATTTTGTTTATGTCAGATGTGTTATCGACATCTGCACAACAACAATGCAACATCATCATGCACACTTCTTGAGCCAGAACAGATGGCAGTGAGGAGTTTTCTTGCAAACTTAATTAATAATATATAATTACATCTTAATTAGTGAATTTTATGGTAAAAAAGTAACTTATATTTTATCGTCTGACCATGACATGAGAATTGAACGTTCGGGCAGGACAATGTCTGCCAGGTCCTCTAGTATCTGTATAAAAAGTCATAAATTTAGTATACAAGATATCAAAGAAATTGAATCAGTTGTCTACATCTCATCCCAAATTTTGTTTCTCTCAACTGAACACGTTCAAAATAAATTTTCTTTCATCTTTAGGCAAAAACTAATGGTTGAGATGACCATTAGAAGTCTTGTATTTCGTTTCTCTCTCTTTGGTGTTAGGCAGCCTCAGAATCAAGTCCTCTTTTCTGGGAACTTCAAAATCCATTTTTCAATATCTATTTTTTCTGGATGTAGATCTTCTCCCAAACTGTTAGTTCTGCTGGTCTCTTTAGTTGTTTTAACAATTTTGATCTCTCCTCAATTCCAATATTTTCTGTGAACGTATGAACAGCTATTGCTGATTTTTCTTTCTCCATAATTTACATTTCTAAGATTCTCATTTATTAATATTTAATATTAGGAAGTGATATTTTGAGGTTATTTTAATTATATTATTTTTAGTCTGATCATCTTACCTCAATATCTGGACAAGCCGATGATATAACAGAATTGTTTTGAAACATGTTCAAGAACAAATCAACATTAATATTGAGGTAAGATGATCAGACTAAAAAAATATAATTCTCATTTATTCTTGTGTTTTGATTTCTTTTAGTTTAAATTGTCAATTTTTTTTCACATTTCATCTGTTAAATTCTCGATTTCAACAGTTGATTTTTGGTAGAGGATTGAAGAAAATTTATTTCAAAACATATCCAGGCGAGAGAGTAAAATATGAGTTGAGGTATAAATATTGCAACCAATTTAAATTTATTTGGTAAAATACATCTTAGTGTTACTTCCTATAAATTTTGGGGTTAAAAATACAAGATATTAATAAAAAATGATAATGCTGAACAAGCAGCACAGACACCTTGAGAAAAATATTATCTGTCTACCAGATTTATTACCAGAATTTCCAAGAAAATCTGCATTTGCAACTTTCAGATACCTTAATTGACTCTATAAGCATTAAATTAGAATTAAAATTGTTGAATCTTCCTGTAATCTCAATGAGGATATGTGTCAAGATGATGTTCACCATCCATCTTCATTAAATTTGCAAAAGTTATTCATATAATAATATAAAATTTGTCACAACAAAATTTTAGATTGTTTAATACTGAGTCAAATACTGAATTTATGTAATTATGATAATTGATAATGATTAGGTCTAAAAATAATAATGATTAAATACATTTCTAAAAAAGTGTGTATGTGTTCCAATGTCATCCACTATACTTTTCATATTTTGAGTTCCACGCTAGGAAGACAGATGACTTTAATGTGGTCTATCTTCAATTTATGTACAATTTTGTAAGACCGCACACACTTTTACAAAATGCATACAATCATTTTTTATTTTAAACCTAATCATGATACACAGATTATAAATCCACTTAATGAATGAGTCAATTCATATCTTATCTCAAACTTCATGTTTTTAACATGGAAACTGCAGTATTCAAGAGATGTTTTTCTCATCCTCAGGTGAGGTGTCCCTCTTCATCTATAGGTTTAAACAAAATTCCAGTAGTCATGATATCAGCTGAGGATGAGAGGGACACCTCTTGAAAACTTAAAAAATACATGAAATATGAGGTAAGATAAGAATTGACTCATTCATTAATTGAAGAACTTCTTAATATTATTTCCAATAATTAACTTATGAATACATATACTGTTTATTCATTGAAGAACTTCTTAATGTTATATTCCATAATTAACTTATGAATACATATACTGTTTATCCAGTGCTCAAATGACCATCTTTGAATTTTGTGGGTGGCAGCAAGACTCCTTATAAACCAATCATGGTTCATCTGGATCGACTAGTAGCATATAGAGGAGTTACTTGGGAAGATCAACCCTGAAGGGTTGATCCACTGCTCAAATTATTTCCTTCAGTATCGCGAACAGCAGCAAACCAATAGGAGTATGACTTAGGTCATATGGAGCCAGCAAATGATCTCTCCAGAAGTGCTTTCTGCAGATATTTTTCCAGATACATTGATTCTAGAAAAATCTGACTCTCAAGACTTCCAATCAAGAAAAGTCTAGACTTGGATTCTACAATGTTCCTATTCATGATTATTTAAGGACTGTCTGGCTAGTCGTATCCAAAGCAACCTCGGTGTGTAGCCAAGTACATGTGTTAAATAAACCCTTCAATGAGCATAAGGAATTGAGTGATAAAATCAATTTTGAAGAAAGAGATTTTAAATTATTTGTATGAAATCAGTGAATTATTGTGAAAAAATTAAGTGAATTTGGAAATATTATGTAAACATCTATGAATTTAATATAGAGAAATTCCATGTGAATCCTACGTGACTGATAGATGTTACAATACATAACATTAATGTCATCTATCTGCCTAACATGGAACTCAAAACATTGAAAGTACAATGGATGGCATTAAAACACATGGTAGTTAGGAAGCAGGTATGCTATTATCGCCTCACTATGATGGTTGTCCAGTGGCTCATTTTGTTTCTCCACAACTGTTACATACAATTAAATACAAAGATGCCAACTACCGCCACTATAATAATTCTGCATGTTAATCACTGTCAAGCATTGTTATACGGCACCTGCTTTTATAAAATGGACAACCATCAGAGTGAGGCAATAAATACCACCTGAGTTAGCATGGTATACTGCATTTGTAGAAAATATTGTTGTTTTCCAATCGTGATGAATGTTAGTTGGCTTGCACCATTCTTTTTTTCTTCCCAATAGAGACCTATAATTTCTTGGTTGAGCTGTTTTGTACTGTCCAGTCCCTTGCACATCAGAAGATGTTCCTGGTAAATTTGTAAAAATTAGCAGATGAATATTTTACTCACCTGGAAAGCAATGATAGGACCTCCTTTTGTAAACTGCATATCTTCAATTAATGGGAAAAGTTTACTATAAAATATATCAACTCGATCCAAAAACCTTTCATCTGAAGATCTCACCTTAATCCCTTCATATCTTAATAACCAACTACAAAAATAAAAGAAAACAGAATTTCATTATGAATTTAAAAAAAAAAAACAATAAATTACTGTTGACATCATATATCAGCAAGAGAAATAAAACCCTACTGAGCAAAAGTCCTTATCCTAGAAACTTAAATATAAAGTATTTCACACAAGAATTGAAAATTTATGAGTATAACTATTATATATAGGTTAAAACAATTAAAATTATGAGAGAGTATAACTTTTATCATTATTTTTGGGTTTATATTAATTTATCCTTATTATTATTGTTGGACACACTCATAGAGATGGATCCCAGTCTAACGATGATGAAGGAGCAGGAGGTATATGCCAGTTATACTGATTTTATAAAAACACTGGGAGGAACATCACAAACTACGATGGAGAAGTCAAAGCTGTTTATGTACCTTGCAAAATATATTTTCTTTTTTACAAAAATGCAAAAATACGAAGATCAGCCAATAAGTATCGCTTCCTAATTTGTTTTCCACAGCTAATAGGTATAAGTAATGCTTTATTTTAGGAAGTAATATTTTGATGTTCTTTTAATTATATAATTTTGAGTCTGTTTATCTTACCTCAATATTAATGTTGATTTGTTCTTGAACATTAATATTGAGGTAAGATAAACAGGCTCAAAATAATATAATAGGCAATGCTTTTTTTTTTACTAGTGGTAGGAAAAATGATATGCATTTTCATCTAACTCATAAAAGCTGGAATGAATACTGAAATTATTTTGTTAGTATTCTGATAAAATGTTACAAGCAGGGAAGTAGGGCAGTGAGACCTGGCCTCCCTTGCCTTATCTGAAAAACTTCATATATGACATCTCTGGTTAGTCTGTTCTTACATTTCTATAGTTTATATGAAACACACATTTTATAAATGTAAAATGTTAATGTAAAAAGGTATGATCATGTAAAAAGAATGACAGAAGACAGATTCCCAAGAAAAATACTAGAATAGGTTCCCACCCTTATAGAAGAACAACTGATGGCCAAAAGTAATATGAATTGATGGTGTTCTAAGAGCTTGAAAAAAAGAATTGGATGATATTCTTCTTCTTCATCCGTACAAGTCTTAGGCCTAGAGGCATGTTATGATTCCACTGATGAATTTTGTATCCAGCGCTTCTTTGGACAGCCCAGAGATCTCTTCCCTGTTGGACAATAATGAATCATGGCTTTGGGAACTCTATCTGAACTCATTTGTTACAAATTATTCATCCAGTAGTTCTGGTATTCACATATGTACTTAATGACTGGTTTTAAACATAATTCCTTCAAGATATCATCATTGCATTTGTAATCCCACTTGGTGTACTCTAGTGCATCTTTCGTGAATCTCATTTCACTAGAAGTTATCCTGCTCTGCTCTCCTATCCTCAAAGCCCATACTTCACTGCTGTAGCAAAGTGTAGGTCATGCTACGGTTTTGCATAACTGTACTCTGGTATATCTCTGGGCTAGTGAATGTTTCATTACAGAATTTATTATTCCCATGGTTTTATTAAAATTTATAATTTTATTTAATATATCTACTTCATCCAAATATGTTAATGTACAGAGTGATTCAGAAATATGGCTATACGTTTGATCACATTTTGTGACAAAAATATTATTATTAAAGGAAATATGATGTTATCATTGGAAAGGGAATCCTTCAAATTACAACAATAGAACAAAACAAAACAAATCACTGCTCACATGCAGCTTGGCGGGTTGATTTTTGTGGGCTAGCGCCGAACGCCTCCACAATTCTCTTTGTTGTTTCTACATCCATACTAATGCGAGGCCTTCCAGGAGGTTTGATTTTCTGCATCCTTCCCATTTTCAGCAGTTGTTTTCTCTACTTCTCCACAGTTGACGGCTGCAATGCTACGTTAAACTCACATCTTACCCATCTTGCAGCCTCACGATCATTACCATATGTTATTGCCCATGCAGCAATTGTATTTTGCTGTTGCATATTCAATGCCATTTTGACTAATGATATAAGTTCTACACTGTTTTGTTTTATTCCATTGTTGTAATTTGAATAATTGCCTTTCCAACGGTAATTTCATATTTCCTGTAATGGTAATATTTTCATCACACAACGTGATCAAACATATAGCCATATTTATGATTCACTCCGTATATCCAAGAATTGGATGATGGAGATTGGAATGACAGAGGAATATGGAAGAGGATGGCAGTAAATTAATCAAGGACAGGAAGATGTTGTGGAAGAATGTGAAACCTGCTAAAAAAAGTAATTAATTAATATAAACATTACCTAGGCATTCCTCCAAATTCCCATTCTGCACATATGTAAGCAGATGGTCTGAACAAAACAAACAGATCTTCCTCTTGTGCTATCTTCAAGAATGTAACCACATCTAGAAACAAGGACATATCATTGTCTCCATCTCCAAAGTCAAATACATCTTTCTCGGGTTCATGCAGGTTCCATGGTACATAACTATAACAATAAAAGTAAAAATTATGTTATTTATATCTAAATACAGTGGGACGTTGTATCTGAATGTCAATCATTCTAAATGTCAAATATGTAAACTAACATTATCTGTGACTACTCTTTTTAATTATGTATATAAGAAATATATAGAATTAACAGTGATGAGATATTAATGAAATACACGTACTGCAAGACTCTTCTTGGAAATGTTTCTCACTTCTGTGAGCTTTGACAAATCTAATCATAAATTATGACTTTGTAGAAGATTTTTGGGCTGTTATTCGTGGTCTTGAGGTTTGAAGTTCCCCGATGTTTCACCAGAGACTATGTCCAGCATTCTCAAGGAATGGCTTCAGATTGGTAATTTCATCAACTGCTGCCTCTAGCGAAATGTTGGGGAACTTCAAACCTCAAGACTATGACCAACAGTCCGAAAATCTTCTACAAAGTCATAAATATTTATAAATAAGGCAGCAAAAGTAAAGTAAAGTGATCCCACTACAGGCCTCAGGAGGCCCTTGGGGTAGTAGGAGGTTAAGGCTCCCACTTTTTCTAGACAATCGGCACTTTATGTCAGCCGGGTTGTCAGCCCTGCGTGACGGCCGCCTTTACCCCAGAACAAGCATCTGGTACTCATTTCAGTTAGAGGCTGAGTTGACCCCAGGGCCATAGTGCCGCCAGAGGGTTTTGGGTCAGTTTAAAAATCCTGATCCCAACGGGACTTGAACCCTCGACCCTCCGGCTTGTAGCTCAGTGCCTTAACCACTACGCTACGGCGTGCCCCCAAATAAGGCAGCAGTCAACGAAATTGTCAGTTCCAAGCCAACCATTGAGAATGCCAGACATAGTCTTTGGCGAACATTGGGGAACTTCAATCCTAAAGACCACAACCAACAGCCCAACAATCTTCTACAAAGTCATAGTGAAAATCTAAGTCAATATACTAATCATAAATATTTAACAACTCTCTCACTCCGAATGTTTATGATTTGCAGAAAAACCCTATTCTTTTTACCATCTTTTATTTTATATTCCAAACATTATTTATTGATTTTTAGGAATTAACACTATGAGGTATTATTTATTTAAGAAAAATGATATCACCTCAACTTATAGGTATCCTTCTTATTAGACCTGTTTCAGAACCTAATTAGGTTTCATCCTTAGTACTTTCATGACCATTGTGAGGCGGCTCTTCAAGACAACATAACAATGATCATGAAAGTACTGAGGATTGAACATAATTAATTAGATCCCAAAACCAGTCTAATAAAAAGAAGGATATGAAGTGAAGTTATACAATTTTTCTTAAATAGATTATTAATTCTATAACTTCATGTAAAGAATAATACTGTATTGATAGTAAGAAATCAGAAGTGTATTAATGATACTATAACATAGTGAATAAGATGAAATGGATTCCAATCAAAGAGTTGCCTTTGTGACTGAGAAAAAAAAAACTCAGATTGGTCAGAATTGGGGCTTGAATCTCTGCTGAACCTCTAGAATACAAGTCCAATCCAGAGATAATACAATGTGATGTTTCTGACAGGTTTAAGAGTCCAGGTAGAATGATATTTAATGGTGTATGAATAGAAAGCACTTTTCACTTAAGTTAAAATATCATACATCTCACCAAAATGGATGGCACTGAGAGCACTTCTAGGTCAAGAGATAAAGACAACTTTATAACTTACAGATAAGTCACAATATTATCATCATTGTGGTTGAAGTGATATAAGTAAGAAAAAGATTCAAAATATTCACTGAATGATTGAAATGTGATGATAATAATAAGAATAAATGTTATTCACAAATAAATGTTGTACACTGTATTGACACCCGAATGAGCAAGTGCTCGTGCTCGGGTGCAGTTCAGTTACAGAAATAATACATGTAAAATATTTACATTACAAAGTTGTAGTTAAAGGAAGAGGAAAAAAATATATATATTCATAAAATAAAATAAGTTAAAATATACCATCTTAGGTAAGATCCGTTGTCCTCAACTTATAAAATATGTATTCTTTATGCCTGTAAGCCTTTCAGAACATCCGTTCCATCTTCAGTTGGTCCTTCTTTGCTACAATATCTAATATGATTGTTGATGCTGCTGGTCCTAATGTGGTGTTGTCGTGACTAAAGCTTCTTCCTGACGATATCGTATAGTGGGTTGCTTAGTCTGGGAGTGCTTTCATTTATTAAAAGCTTGTTGTCTATTTCCTTGATAATTTCCAGATCTTCCAATATGTTGATTTTTGTTGGATTTCCCTCTTTGTGTACTATTGTAAGGGTGACTTCTATTGAGTTCATTCTATGACCGGCGTTTATTATGTGCTTAGCGTAATGAGACTTTCCATATGCGTATACGAAAGGTTTAAAGAACATCATAATGATTTCATATATGCATATGGATAGTCAAAATATGCTAAGCACATAATAAATGCTGGTCATAGAATGAACTCAATAGAAGACACCCTTACAATAGTACACAAAGAGAGAAATCCAACAAAAATCAACATATTGGAAGACCAGGAAATTATCAAGGAAGTAGACAACAAGCTTTTAATAAATGAAAGCACTCCCAGACTAAACAACCCACTATACGATATCGTCAGGAAGAAGCTTCAGTCACGACAACACCACATTAGGACCAGCAGCATCAACCATCATATTAGATATTGTAGCAAAGAAGGACCTGCTAAAGATGGAACGGATGTTCTGAAAGGCCTACAGGCATAAAGAATACATATTTTATAAGTTGAGGACGATGGATCTTACCTAAGAAGGTATATTTTAACTTATTTTATTTTATGACTTTCCACCTCAACGGTTTTAACAATGAATTTTATTAGTATTGAAATATATATACATTTAGGAGATAGTTTCAAGACATAAAATAAATTATTCTGCACGTAAAAAATTAAGAAATACTGCAAAGGGAAATAAAATAAACAAAACAATGTAGAATACATTAATACCAGACTGAAAAAGGTAATTATGATCGATAAGAATTTCAAGAAGGGATAAGTTCAGAAATAGCCCAATAAGGGAAATTATGCAAGTTGAAAAAAACCTATTAGGAAAAATAGAAGAAAAACATTTGAAATGGTATAGACACCTCATAAGAATGGAAGAAGAGAGAATACCAAAGAAGATCCTTAATTGGAAGTTAATGTAAGAAGTGGAAGATGGATGGATGGAGTGAAGAAATGTATGGAAGCTATAGATTTGAGGGAAGAAAATGCTTGAGACAGGAACCTCTGGTGACAAATCACTTTGGGTTGAAGGAGAAACAGTGTATTGTGGAATATTCCTAAATAAAAAAAAAGTAATTAAAGACATTAGGGAATAATATAAAACAAAACAAATTGTAAGAGAAAGTTTCAAAATATAAAACTAACTTTTCAAAATATAAAACGATTATGGTGTATTTCTGCCCATGGATATGAAAAGATAATGGTCAAGATTGAGAGGAAAATGAAAGTAGCAATAACTGCAAGACATTTTATTAAGAGCTCGTTTATTAATTTGGTCCCGCGCCGTAGCCGAGCGGTTAAGGTAGGAAGCCTTGGTGCAGAGCTACGGGACTTGCGCTGGTTCGAGTCTCCATGGGGGAAGAAATTTTCTCATGGTATTTCGGCCAGTATAGGACCGGTGCCCACCCAGCATCGTGAGGCAATTGGGTAGCTACAATAAGTAGCGGCTCCAGGTTGAGGAACCAGCTATAACGGCTGGGGGACTCGACATGCTAACCACATGTCACCCCTACACTGGCTGTTGATCATCTACCTCTGTGACTGACACATGTGGATGTGAAGGGCCAGCAGCCAGCTGGTAAAAGGGCAACCGCTGAAAAAGTGGAAAGACCCTCAATCGGAAATCGTTTATTAATTTGTAAACTTCCACTTTTTTACTTTTATTTTGTGTAAAGGATGTCCTTGCAAATATATTAGGAGTCAGGCATATCATGCTGATATTTATTACATAAAGATACTTACGTTTGAACAGCATTGAAACCAGCTGCCCTCAATTTTGTCAATCTATCTCTCCAATAGTCTGGATGCACTCTGAAGTAGTGGATTGATCCACTGTATAATGTAATGTTTTTTTTGTTCAGCTGGAAGGCCCCTGGCAGAGTTTCGAGACCAGCCTCGATACCACCATCAGTGTAATATTCATAGAGAGTTGGAAGTTCAGCATCTTGTCCTACAACAAAATTATTCAATGCAAATTGACAAACCACGTCTTCTTCTTCTTCTACTTCCTTCCAAGTATTAGGCCAAGGCTTGTTACAATCCTATAGAAAATTTTCCCTCCAGAGTTTCATAGGACAGCCCAGAGATCTTCGTCCTCCTTCCGGGAAATTCTCATATAAGACTTGAAAGCATAATAATAATCCCTTTGATTGGTTGCTGGCCAAAGGAAGGCAAGACCAATGATGAGGCTGCCATCTTATGGCGTCTGGTCAGGCTTTTCTGGAGAAGAAATGGAAGAAAGGAAAGACTCCCTAGCCCTCAGATGCCCTAATAGTGTCGGGATCAAAAAAACAAGAGTTAACCGAGAGAGGTTGGATAGAAAAGTTAAAAGAGTCTGGTATAAGTAAGTGGAAGAAGGAAGAAATACCAGATCGGTTAAAGATAAAAGTAAGGAGCAAAACACAAGTAATTGGAAGCAATGTTTTGCTCAGCTTGGACACCTTGTGGTCGCCATCCACATATCCCCTAGATGGGGACCCCTGAGGGCACGTACAGTGACATTATTATAATGTAAAGCAAGAATGTAGAAGTACCAGAGAAATGGCTATGTGCTCCCTCCCCATTCTAGCAATAGGCTATAAGCCATTTTTTTGCACCAAGTTATAATAATATCTCTGTATTATCATGGCCATAATATAAAGACAATCACTAAATTGCATAGATGTAACAATGGATTCCATACAGGAATTACTTTATAAACAAACTACCTTATGACAGTGGTGGCTCATGACCTTGAATGTAGCTGAAGAGCTAACTAACTAACTCACTCACTGGCACTATCAAACTCATAGGTTCAAGGTCATGCAGACATAAGCTCTCCATACATCCCTATCCTGAGCTAATGTTTTCCAAATCATCCTCTTTATAATATACTTCCATCAAAACATGGAAAATGTTATTCCCCCACTCATTCTTGGTCTACCAACTGGGCATTTTCCCTCTGGTTTTCTAAAAAGAAGCTTCCATGCAACCGAATGGGGGACTATTTTACCTCTGGAGAATGTTTTACGGTGAAATATCACCACTCTTTTGACCAAGGTACTTTTTTTGTCTGGCTTATCGCCTTCGACTTATCTGACAAGGCTTACCCTTTCGGCAGCAATGCTACAAGAGATATATTTCTACTAAAACCAACATTCAAGATAAGGAAAATCAACTTTAAAAACAATTCTAGTAAAATAAGGTAAAATGTCACTTCACCTACTTCCCCTGAATAGCCAACCCTGCCTTACAAAGTTAAAAGACACCAACATAATAAATTTAAAAATTACCTTAATTACTCATTTGTCATATACTATTAATAAATACTTGTTATAAATGACTCTTTAATTGTGTGTTTTAGTTGCAAGTTATTATTACATTTTATTTTAATAATTTTAGTTACATTATATTCCAGTTAACATTTGTTATATATTAAGTTCAAATGATAATGTAAATTAATTTTGCTACATTTATATGTGTGTTACATGTTTTATTGTTATTATTATTATTATTATTATTATTATTACTACTACTATTACTATTACTACTATTGTTACTATTACTATTGTTACTACTATTGTTACTATTACTATTATTACTACTACTGTTACAATTGTTATTGTTATTAACCAGAAAGAAGAAAAGAGGGAGACCAAAGTTAACATGGAAGGAAAACATGAAGACAGTAATACAAGCAAGAGGGCTAAGCATTGAAGATGCCCAAGATCGTAGGCTTTGGAGGTTTGGCACGGGAAGACGGCAGCAGCTGTAAGAACCCGAAGATAGATAATTATTATTATTATTATTATCCATGTATAAATTGTAATTTAAACAAGTCCAAAAGCATCTATGATGCTCTGATGGATGGATAAATAAATAAGATATAGTTTTGGAATCTGAAAAAAAAGGTGGATATAATATTTCTTTCTCATATATCTCTCGAAATATATTACAATATAAATTATTATTATTTCTTGAATTCAAATTATTGTTATTTAACTTTCTTTTTTTCTTACCAGAACAAGGTAGTGTTAACCAAGTTAAAAGAACAAAATATATAACTGTAAACAGAAGTGTCTTCTCCATTTTGCAGGGTATAAAAGCTGAAGTGTGGTTACATTTATATACTGGTAACTACTTTGAATGGATCTGAAAAATTATCTACAATAATCTTAAAATTAAGTGATAAATTTCTGAGGTCACATTTTCAAAGTAAGCATTCTTTCTTTCTGTATTTGTTTTAAAGAATGGACAAACAATAGAATGAAGAGATATTTATCATCAATATCACGTGTTAAACATCCTTTCTTTGTATTTTTTTTACATGGTACTTAATCAATATAAGAAACAACTGTGTAAATATTTACAAATTATTAAAATGACTTGAAAAAAATCATTATAATTCAATATAACCCATTTACTTAATCTTATCTCATTATATAATAACTTTTTATGCAATACAATAATATTCTACAGATAACATACCAAATTAAAGATATGATTAAAGAATAGAAAAAATACAGAAATTAATCTTGCAGCTCATAAGTGAAAACTAGTTACACAATAATGAAAGTGAAAATAAGCACTACTTTACTTGATTAATAAAATGAGTCTTATCTCACCTCATTTTATTAATTGAAAAACCTCATAAAGTTATTTCCCATAATTAATTTATGAATAAATGCTTTATATTTATTAAATTAATATTAAGAAGCTAAAGCTATTACTATGATTGAAATAAGTAAGTTAATGTACGTAACTAAACTATTGTAATCAATGGTGAAGAGAACATTTTTTGCCTGAACCGGGAATCAAGTTAGTTAAGGAAGGATTTATGCTTGAAAGGGAATGTAGCCTAAATTAGCTCAGTGATCAGAGCATCAGCATGAAAAGCAGAAGGTTCGGGGTTCGATTCCCGGTTCATGCAAAAATGTTTCTCTTTGCCACTGATTACTTTATATTGTTACATGTCGTGTATAGCGACGTTTGAATTGCATGGGCGAGTTGCCCCTGGTGAGTTATATTACCCGCAAGCCGGCAGAATTGTCTGGAGTATATTGCCAGATGGTTCTACCAGTGTCTCTCTCTTCTTTGGAGAAAGATCCATGCTAGAGGATTCTGGGCATCAAATTGCCTAGAAGCTGTTTCTGAGTATTTCCTTGCTCCTTATATAAGGGCAGAGGCATGAGACAGCAGTTAGTCTGTGGCAGCGAGTCCTGTGGTGAACAATGTGACGGTAAGTTGTGGTGAATTTATTTAGCAGTGGGTGAGAAATTGTTCTAACTGAGACAACAATTAAAAGAAGATTATTTAGAGTATTGTAATTGTGAATAGAAGTTTGTTGATAATTAAAGAATTTAATAAAGTGTTTAGTGAAATTTTGAATAAATTCATTGTGCTTATTACGACTAAATAAACTAGAAGAGAAAAATGAGGTAATGGTGTCACAATATTTATCTTACTTATCTTGAGTTGCTAGAATATTTTAATATAATTTTAATAATCAATTGAGTTGGTGTTTACTTGATGAAAATCCATATTAATTATTTAAATAAAAATAAAACATAGTTTTATTTGATTTTCATATTTATTATATAATTCAGTGACAGTTGTTTCGGTTCACTGTACCTTCTTCAGACATGTTAACAAATTATGAATTGTGTTCCAACTGATCTAAGCAACAATACAAAGGAATTCAATTGTCTAAATTTTATTAATAACATTCACAGAAGTATTAATTTCACAATGGAATTAGAAACAAATAATAGTATAAATTTCTTGAATTTATCAATAAAACACATTGATAATAAGTTTGAGTTTGGTATCTTTCACAAACCATCTCATACTGATACCACTATCCATAGTTCTTCTCTTCACCCATATACTCATAAGATGGCAGCCTTTAATAGTTACATTCATAGACTTTTAAATATCCCTCTTTCACCCTTGGAATATGATAATGAATTGAATATTATTAAACAATTGGCTGTTAATAATGGCTACGACCCTGAAATTATAAAATGTTTAATTAAGAAGGTTCATTACAAAAAAGCAATTAACAAAGTTTTTCCTTTACCCAAAGAAAACATAAAGAAATATGTCGTAATGTTATACATAGGCCCACTTTCAAATAAAATATCTAAACACTTTAAAAAGTTGAACATTAATGTGGCATTTAAAACTAATAAAACTCTACAAAATATAATAAAAAACAATAAAACCAAAACAAAAAAAGAAAAAATTATCAGGTGTATATAAATTGAAGTGTGGCACATGTGACAATGTCTATATAGGACAAACTGGTAGACATTTTATCTCTCGGATAAAGGAACACATGAGAACATATAACAGATTTTTAGGAAATTCAAAATATGCTAACCACCGATTCCAATTTAATCATTGTTTCGATCCAAATTTTGAAATTTTACATATTTGTGATCCATCCATAGTAATTCTGCCCAAAGGCAGGTCTTTCACTGCAATCATAGGATTTTCATGCTATGTTAGCAGCTTTACTAGGGAATTGTGTAGGTGTGGTAGCTTCCCGTTGCTTTCCACATCGGTGAAGGATGATGATGATGATGATAATGATAAGGATGATGATATGATAAAGATGATGGCCATATGATTTCGGGGACTGTTTGGGCCTTAAAGTTTTCCTGACATTTGTCTTACAGGTGAGGAAAAACCCCGATAAAAACCTCACCCAGAAAAACTGCCCTGACCGGGGATCGAACCCGGGCCCGCTGCGGTGACAAGGCAGCATGCTACCTCGAGACTACAGCGGTGGACATATTTGTGATAAGGGTAAGAAGTTAGATTTTTTGGAGGCTGTAGAAATTAATAAATTTAAAAGTAGTAAAAAACTGTTAAATTCTCAACTTGATTTGAATGAATTCCCTTTGTTAAATTTAAAAAAAATATTGTTGTATTATTGCTTAGATCAGTTGGAACACAATTCATAATTTGTTAACATGTCTGAAGAAGGTACAGTGTACCGAAACAGCTGTCACTGAATTATATAATAAATATGAAAATCAAATAAAACTACGTTTTATTTTATTTAATTAATAAATATAATTTTAAGTCATATCAATCCTAGAATAGACCCGAAGGCCAAAAGAATGTAGGAAGACCAAAATGACGTTGGAAGGGTGACCTGTAGCATATTGTGCAACAGGGAGCAGAACAGGTTGATGATGATGATTAATATAAGATATATGGACGTCAAATAATGATTTGTGTATTTCTATGTACCTTGGGCAAGTACTTATGCTGATGATGGAGTCCTATTGGGCAACAGCGAGGAGATACTAAATGCCAACACGCACACACTACTGAGTAATACTAAGAAATTGGGACTGGAAGTAAATATCAATAAAACTAAATATATGGTCACACATAGAAATACATTATATAATAGAAATGGTCAGCTAATGACAAATGAGGGAAATTTTGAGGAAGTGACTGAATTCAAATACCTAGGAACAATAATCACAAACAGGAATGAGATGCACAAGGAAATTAAACATAGGCTCAATTCTGGAAATGCGTGCTATTATGCATTACAGAAACTCTTGACTTCCCAACTCCTTTCGAAAAACGTTATACTGAAAATATATATAAACTATTATTCGTTCGACCAGTTATATTATATGGATGCGAAACATGGACTCTTACTTTAAGAGAGGAAAGGAGATTACGAGTATTTGAAAATAAAGTTCTTAGGAAAAATTTTGGACCAAAGATAGATGAACAGACAGGTGAATGGAGAAGACTGCATAACAATGAATTACATGGTCTTTATAGGAAGCCAGATATAATGAGAACAGTTAAGCCTCGTAGACTGCGATGGGCAGGACATGTGACACGAATGGGGAATGAAAGGCGTGCATGGAAGCTTCTTGTAGGAAAACCAGAAGGAAAAGTCCAGTTGTTAGATCAAGAATGAGATGGGAGAATAACATTAACTATGATTTGAGGGATGTAGATTATATAGGGGATGATTGGAAAACATTGGCTCAGGATAGGGATGTATGGAGAGCTTATGTCTGCGCGGTCATGAACCTATGGGTTCGATAGTGCCAGTGAGTTAGTTAGTTACTTGGACCAGTACTCTTTTAAGTGAACTATAAATCAAATTAATAGAATATTTTATGATATTAAAATTCTATTCAAGCTTTTGGCTTGATACTCAGGAAAACCATGGTAAAATATCTATCAGGAAGCCAGCCACAAGGATTGTACCAGGAACCTATTGAATATAAAATTCAAATGCTACTGATTGAGTAAAATCATTCAGTACTAACTCTGACATAATTGTTTAAGGCTCAAAATTACCCAAAGATTTATAAATTTAGTTAAATGTTTTTTTAATTATGTTTGCTATACTGTTTATCCTATTTGTATCTTCCTAGAAAGTGTGTTCATGTGTGTTTCAATGCCACCCACTAAACCTTTCTTGGTTTGAGTTACACATTCAGCAGAGAGATATATTTATGTGACCTATTTTCAATTGATTAAATTTAGGGTTAAGGTTTCTCCTGGCGCATTACTACCATCATCACCTATCATACAACATCATGGCAGCGAAACATCACCATCCAGTCGCCCCAATCTCAGAAGTGGGTTACAATAATACCATGCCTGGAGAGAATACCAGAATGTTGTAATGACAACGTGGTGGCATTGAATAAAAAAAATATATAAATGTATCTATTTAAAAGCTTGAACCTCAAATTGAATCCAAAAAATGATTTTAACATAAGAATAACTAAAAATTATTACCATCATCATTAGCTATCATATAATCGCCGGGGCAGCGTAATTCCGCCTTCCATGCACCCCAGCCTCAAGGACAACGTGGTGCCATTGAAGGTAAAAAAATACATTGATTTGAAAGCATGAACCTCAAATCGAATCCAAAAATTATATATACATGTAATCTCTCATCGACCGCTTGAAACAGGTGGGCTAAGATACTGAAGTATGGCATACAATATGGCAACTGTAACTATTGCAGGCATATGAAATGTAAATGTATTGTGTTAAATTATCTTCTTCTTCTTCTCGCTTCATGAAATTAGGCCTTTTGACCTGTTTTCACATCAAGTGGGAGTGTTAAATTATGTGAAAACAAATCCAAGTGTTTTACTCGCTATAATAGAACAAGGCATTAATGATAAAAAAATTGAATAAATGAGTATACATGTATATTATATTTATTATACTCTGCAAAGTAATTCTACAGACAATTATCAAAGATTACTCTGCCATCTACGTGCAATTATTCTACTACCAGCGATAACCGCTTCTCTATCGTTCTCTATGCTTTGTCATTTCGAATCATATGGCAAAACAAGAAGTTTCCATATCACAGAGCATAGATCAAATCACAGAGAACGAAGTTCCAAATCAGCAATAACCCATGTACTTCGTTCTCTATGCCATGTACAGGAAGTACTGGCAGGGTACTGACTGACTGTTGTTGACAGCTGTTTGCGCAGCCCCGAGTGCCTTTTGCTGAGACTGTTATTTGTCCCTTGACGGCGAATTGGCGTAGATGTGTGCAGTATTGGGTTTCGCTGTTTTTCCCTAGCCTATTCGGTAGTTATATGGGGATTGATTCTATTTTAGCATTTGCTATTGATATAGTGTGGATGTTTGATTCCAAGGCAGATAGATCTCGCTTAATTGGGGCATCGGAAACCGTGTCGCTGATAACTTTCAGGACCGGAATGAGCCACGCCAATCTGCGCTGACCTCTCTGATCTTGGTTATTTCATGCTGAATACTATAGGTGGTTTAATGTGTTGAATATATGTCTATGTGTAGTACGCCATTGTGGAAGGTGTCCTATATTGCGTACTATAGGGTTTCAATGATCATTTATATTTCGGAGCATGGATGTAACCCTTTCAGTTATGATAGTATCAATATATGGTACCTTCGTGGCCTCGTGCATCTCCGTTATCCTTGTGTAATGAGGTGCCGAAAGTATAATTTTGAGACATTTGTTCTGCAATATCTGAAGTTTCTTTTTTGTGGCATTTCGCAAGGATACTCAGAGATTCGCAGCCGTACAATAGCATACTACGGATCACGGTCACGTATAGAGTGACCTTGATCCTTCGGGACAGAGACGGCGACTTGAAAAACGGATATAATATAGCTATACCTTGCTGAGCTTTAAAAGTGATATGGTCGATATGAGATCTTAGTGTGAGTCTTTTATCCAATATTAGGTCTAAATATTTGACTGAAGTTTCTACTGGTAGGGGTTGCACACCCATAGTGAGCTGAATTGGATAGGGAAAGTTTGATTTGGTGAACAGGACGACTTGTGTTTTATTTGCATTAAGTTTAATGTTCCACGAGCAAAACCATTCATATATGATGTTTACTGCTCGCTGGAATGTTGCAAGTCTGTGAGGAATGGATTTGAGTTTCGAGGTACTGGAACAAGACACAAGCAGCTAGGTCGTCTAGCCGCCTGTCTCAGCTCGAGTCCGTTAGGAGGTTCTCCATGGTTAGGAGGAAGGGATTATTCCATGTCTATGAGGAAAACAAAATTAATAGCATGGGTCATGCTAATAGTACAAGTGGCTAGGTCGAGTCCGTTAGGAGGAAGGGATTACTCTATGAGGAGTACAATGCCGTATACCATAACGCACAATTTTCACATATCATGCACCATAGCTTAATGTGTAATTGTTTGTTGGGTTTTCTGTGAGGTTAATGAAGTGCAGACGACAAAAATTAGGTGAAACACCTGATTATAATTAATTCTAAATTTTAACGCCAGATAGCATGCTCTTATGCTACGGTTTATTATACAGCGTGTCGCGCCCGACGTGACGCGAATTCGCGTTTCGCTCGGCGTGATGCTGGTTCCACATGGAGCGCATACGCTACAGCGCATGTTTATGGAATTGTCGCCAGATGGCACCACATATATGGAAAATCAAAATGACCAACGTTCATAATAAATTTCCAAATGTGTTTACAAAAACTAATGTATACAAACCTGTCCCTGCATAACCTAATAAAATAAATTACTTACATACTATTTAGTAAACTGTAAACTAATCTGATGTACACTAAACTGGCCCATCGGAATCTAACAAAATGAAGTGATTGAATATTTTTTTCTTAAAATATGGTTTGGAATTAAATACAAATGTTGGTAATTCACACATATGTCCTGCCATCTGGTGGATTTAATTTTATGAGCGTTCACGTATGCCAACTTCAATTCTAATAAAGAACTTTGAAAATAAATTGAGAGGAAAGTCATAATTTGTGTACATTGATAAACATATTAAAATTCTTCATAAAAAAAGTTTCAAGTGTCGTTGCAAAACAATTAAAATAGTTCGAAATATTAGTAAAGACGAAAAAGTACCTAGAGCAACAGCATCATATGAATGTTGTATGGAAAATCATAGAATAAATTATTCTTTTATTTCTTAAATAAACATATGGTTGATGAATATACCAAATTTTAGAATACTTCAGATTTTCGCCTGAGCAGTTTTATCAGGTTTTGAATTTAATAGAAGACGAAATTTATGCACATCCATAATATCCCCGAGATACAATATTTACAGCTTTTATTTATCTCTTGACCTCTCTTGACTAGTTCAAGCCACAATAATATTTTTCTGTACATCTCTGTACTCCTTCATGCTCATATTGTAAAAAACTGTATAGATCTCGATGGTTTGCAACAAAACAGTCTAACTTTCGTCGTTAAAATTGGAAAGTTATAAAACAGTACTGTATTTCCGACATTTTGTTAACAAATCTTAGTTTGTTTTTAGCAATTACACCAATGAGTATGGGTAATATCTTCTATATTCTTTGTTTGCGCTGGCAAATTGCGTCCTGGATTCAAGAGATTCCAAATCACGACGCGACATGTCAGCGCAAATTTTTTTGCGCCAGCAATTTGCGTTTTAGATAAACCACCTCCATTTAAATACATGGGGAGCAATTTTTGCGCTGGCGCGTTGCGTCGTAGATAAACCACAGCATTAAATCGTTCGATCATAGAGTAATCCCTTCCTCCTAACTAACTCGACCTAGCCGCTTGTGTTATTAAACAGAATCTATGTTTAAACAGCTGGTCCTTTAGTGAGCTATTATTATTGAAGTTGTCAATGAAACAGCTATAGGAAATATGGTTGTTCATGTAATGTGTTTAACAACATCTGGCGGTTTACCATTGTTTACCAGAAAAAAAGGAGAGGGAGAACCTGTAAGATTGCTTATTATAGTTATAAGTGATCTACAAAAATAATTTAAAAATCGTAATTGGTGGAGTGATTGCAATTTTGGGATCTCTTTAGCGGGGAAATCGGACCATCTAATAGAAATATCTTTGTGGCTGTAAATAAATTTTATGTTTCACGCTATGAAATTGATACAATATCGAAATGAATTTCTAAGTACCAAGAGTTTGAAACTAACAAACCTTTGTGATCTCTATAGTTCAGAGTAGATTGATACAGATTATATTAATTAAACTATCACTAATGGATAACTCGGCTATTCTATGCCAGGACTCGATGTGTGAATGTTCCACCAGAGAACAAATGACTGCTAGCATAAATGTTAGCCAACATGATAATATTAATTTCTCCCACCAGATTACAGTTTTCAATATAATCACTAATTCTATGCCACCAACATAAAATAAAGTAAAAAGAACATTTCACTGTTTGCAGTATGTGAAAAAATTACCTGAAGTATATATATGTTGATTTTTTCTCCAAATAAAGTGAGAAGTTGAGCTCAAATTAATCTAAAATCAACATATTTGCAATGTAAAATCTGTAGTAGTCACTGCTTAGACACTGTAGCCAACTTATCACTAAAACCCACTTACAAACAATTGAATGCTAATCTGGTGTACTAACTTTACCATTTTCTCACCCTAATTTGCCCATTAATGTAAGTGGACTCTTGGGATAGAATTTCATTAATGATATGTGAGCAAATATGTTGGGAATTGGCTCTAATGGGAATGTGTTATCACATTGGCCAACATGATGCTAAAAGTCACTTGTTCTCCGATCTGTAAGGATTAGTTTGCTATTTTGTTTGAACGACTAATGCATGTTTCCCATTGTAAATATAACAATTTTAGGTTAAAATTCACATGTCAATGTGAGGCCAGAAGCAGCTGGTAGGCCAAGGGCCTTCTAGGCCTGTTGCACAATGGAGTTAGGTTAAAATTATGTAAACCTGTCATTCAATTTTAAGGCATTTCTCACTTTTATATTATTTACATACTGCAATAATTATTATTTGTGCATTTTTCAGTTTTTTATTTCAATTTATTAGATGGACTCCTTGCATAGATTCCCCTATAATTCTAGAATAGGGTGAGAAAATACCTAATCAAAATGTTATATAACCTAAGCTAGATAAAAGGGGCAAATATAAGGCTAGACTTTTATTGTGTTAGCTTTTAAGCTCAAGACTGATGCATGCAAAATGGTGTAAAACTCAAATATTATTGCAGCATATACAGTAAATCTGATATATGTGGTCATGAATGTCATTTGCCAAGTAAAAGTCCAAGCTTCTGCCATTAACCAAGTTTGTATTCCCTTGCAAATTTGTCGTTAAAACTTAGCATACATTATGATATACATATTTAGTACGTATGTTACTCACAGAAGATAGTGTATGTGCTAAGAAATTGTTTGCGAGCCAAAAATATAGTTGTGCTTGAAAAAAAAAGTATAGGCTGGGAGACTCATAAACATTTCCAAGCCTTCAGACTCTGACCTGCATTGCTACTGTATTTATGCAGACGCAAGCATGAGCGGTTTCATGCTTACAGTTATTGCATATGGTATTAGAGAAAGTAAATGTAATCTTTAGAAAACTCCTGTCTGTGCTAAATGTATCAGAGACAAGGCTGCACCAATGTCATCAAGTTTTTCCACAGTAAGAACTTTGTGCTTTTGATTTCCTTCTCTGTCATTTAAAGAATCTGATTTGTTAAAACTCTTAATATTGTATTTTTACATGTTACTGGCCAGTCACGAAATTTACACTTGAATTTTTGTCTGTAGAATGTTAACACACACATATATATATATATAAATAATTTTTGTCTTGGTAATTTTCAGTCTCTAATAGGTCGGATTGATGAAGATTAGTAAAAATATTTTCATGGGTATCCTACTATCTCAAGAGCTTCATTCCTTCTGAATTTGCTAGTAGGACCACTAAAAATTATATCAAAGACACTCACTAATTAGCTGAATACTAATATATACAATAACAATTAAAACCATACACAATGAACTAAAGCCATGTGCATGTATTGCAGAACATGCAACGTTTAAAACTATTTTATAGGAGCATTTGAGTTTGGCAGGATGGTAAGCAGTGATTGGCAGTTGTCAAGATTGAATGTTTTTGCTATGAGTCCACTGCTGTGATCTCAAGGTAGCATACTGCCTTGTCATGCAGCAAGTCCAAGTTTGATCCCTGGTCAAGACAAGTTTCCTGGTTGAGATTTTTTTTTGGGGTTTTTCCTCACCAGTAAGAAAAGTGTCAGGAAAATTTAAGGCTCAAATGGTCCCCGAACACCATCTGGTCATCATTATCATATTTGCCTCATTACATTAAGTTTTAGTCGGCTGCGGTGGACTAGTGGTTATGCTCCTTGCCTCTGGTCTCGAGGGTTGCAGGTTCAAACCCGGCCGGGGTCAATTAGTTTTTTAGGATGAAAAAATCCAAGGAGCAAGTCCTCTGGGAGGGAAGCCATGGGTCCCGAGTCTGAAGATTTTCAGGCTCATAAAAAATCCTTAAGCCTGAATGAAAAGGCCTCTAAGCAAAATTTACTGAATTTTCCCATCCTATTACTACCATGGTTTCTTAGACGTCAGTATGAGGCGGAACGCTGACCACGGACCACTCAAAATGACATCTATACGAAAACAAGTGTAACTAAATTAGTATGGTTCAAATTCTTCCCTGTAGGGGGAGAGTGCCTAAATCTCTGTAAAGGGAAAACATGGGCTTACAAAAAAATACATTAAGTTTAGTTTAAGGCCTCTCCTGGTGCATCATTACAATCATCATCACCTCTCATACTATCGGGGGAGCATAACCCTGCCTTCCAGGCACCCCAATCTGAAAAGTGGGTTACAAATCCCAGGAGAGAATAGCAGAAATGTCTTAATGACAATCTGGTGGCACTGATTAAAAAACATATTGCTATGACAACATAGATCCACAATTCTCAAATGCTGAAACATGAGATTTCCAAAGATCTATTAGTTCCACTATAGTTCCTTCATAGCCCCTAGCTTGTACATAAGCTTCTTCTATGACTTTCTTCCATTTATCCTTATTTTTCGACAACATTTTAAATCATGTCAGATCCTGATCAGTGGCATTCCACCATCTGTTTCTTTGTTTGAATCCTTCAGGATTTTACAAATTTTTGTTTAAATTTTGTGCATGGTAACATTTTCAACTACTTGTCTCATTGTCCCTGGTTTGTAAATAAGGAACTAAGGGTTGAATTTATAAATGCATTAGATCGTAAAAGGCGTTCTCTGCTGAGAAAGTTTTATCCTAATACATTTTGCTTACTCAGAAATCTATTCATGCGATAATAATTGTAAGCTACCTGCGAGGTAACTTAAGATCATAGCTCAAGATAGAAACTTATCGTGAGAATCCCGAAGGGAACCGATGGTAACCAATGTAGTTTCAAACCTTGCCGCTTTATCCAAGATGTCGGACCTTGAAGACTTCGATCATGTTTTCAGTATACGCGGAGAAGAGGAATTTGATAGAGTCTACCAAAGAATTCAACTGGAAGAACAGGAGAATCGGCATAATATTGCGCAATGCAGACATCGTTGTATACGGTATTATTTGCGGGATGCAAGCATAAATGCATTCCTCTATAACAGACGAAAATAACGGAAGTGGTTTTATCGCTGAGAATTTTGGGTAATTCGTTGCCAATATTACGAAAATGTCGACTTTCATGCATGACCGGTAAGTCGGCCGTTAATTCGATCTCAGCAATTGCTCACGGTGAGTCAGCTCACCAGTGATTGGAAGTAATTTGAGTAGAGACTAATGTATTTGCATGTGGCCCTAAGTTCCACATCCCACAAATTAAATTGTGTGGTATATTCCATTGTTATGGCAAAATTCCAATAGAATATCCTTTCTGAGATCATTCTTCTTTCCTAATATTAGCTTCTTACAGGGTTGATGATCAGTTACATGCCCAACCCACAACTTGGATGACCAAGCCTCCATACTTATGATCTCTGGAGACAGGGTGATCCAGCTTTACCCTCAGATGCTGGATGTCTATTTGGTCACCTTTTATGAGTAAATAGTGTGGCCTCAATGGTCTAGTGGTTATGTTCCTTGCCTCTGATCCCAAGGGTCGCAGGTTCAAACCTGGCCAGGGTTGATGGATTTTTAGAATGGCAAAATCCAAGGGATAAGTTCTCCGGGAGGGACTTTAAAGCATGGGTCCTGAGTCTGAAGATTTTCGGATTCATAAAAGAACCTCAAGCCTACATCATGCCACTATGCAAAATTTAATTGATCTTTACAATCCAAGTAATACCTTAGTTTCGTACTAGATGTCTCCTGAGGCAATGTACTAACAATTCAAAATATGGCAACTTTTCAATAGTCAAATTCATTTAAAATCTACAAATCTTTTTCTCTCTCTCTCTCTCTCTCTTGGTCTCTTATTTGATTATCATTAATAAAATAAATGAATGTCATGATCATCAGAGATATTGTTTCTATTTTGTGTTACTATTTGGTATTTTCCTAATTGCAGCTACCTTTCTCTCAAGTTGGCTTCTCTTAATGGAGTTCATATGTTTGGAAAATCTCAGTCCATTGTTCTTAAGAACACATCAACACAAGAAACAACAGTCGTTTGGAGAGTTAAAGAAGAAAGGTATTTATATAAATATATTTTTCTTATGAATTATTTAAAGTTAAAATATAGAATATTTAAATTGACAAGATAGAAACTGTTAAGTAAAAAAAAATCAATGAAGAAAATTTCACTCACACAATACTAAAAATTATGTTTCAAGTATAGGTTTTTTTTTTTCATTATACATTTTATTTGGTCCATTACAATTCAATGACATGTAGCTCAGATGGGTGACAGTACACATGCTTTAAACATTTTTATTGGGGAAAAGAACTTTCGGATATATTAGTTTGGATTTTAGAGAACTGGATATCAAAGATACCAATTGGATTCATTCAGTTGAGAATGGGGATCAGTAGAGGGGATTAATGAATGTGGCATTGAGAGCCTGCAAGATACATAAGCCAATTAGTTAAATAAAATATGAATCCATGTGTATGAACGTAAAATTTTTATATTTGTGTTTGTTTATTTAAATTACAGTCATTTTAAATTAATCAACCAATAGATGCTGATCCACAGACACCCAGAAAGCAATGATAAGAATAAAATACAAGAAATTTGAAAATGTTGCACAATATTAACACTATTACTCGACCCCGTTAACTTTTTAGCCGGTAAGGGGAATCAAAGGCACTAGTGGTAAAATGGGGAAAGTGTCTCCCTCAACCGTTGGTACAAACGAATGACTGGTCAAATGGTATAATGCAAAATATAGTGGTAGGCCTACTTGAAATAGGAGATAAAGTTAATGAAACATATTTGGAGTTTATATGCCTACAGGTTTCTGGATAATGTGATGTACAAAGAGATTAAATCACACTGTTTTCTATTAATTTGCTTTCATATGATAAATTGTTTACCAGTGACAGCTTATATGTATTGTCAAATTTAATTAATAATTGTATTAATAATAAGTTTGGTCTGTTTAATTCTTACCTCATATCGTTGTTTCTGTTAGACATATGTTTCAAACATGCTTGCCTCATCTTCAGTAGTTAAAGACCGATTTTTTCCAAGTTGTCGGCCCTGGATCTCAACTTCTGATCCCTTTTTCTGTGATCCAAAGAACTTGCTAATTAGGTTCTCTCTGCCGGGAATTTCAAAACCTCTCGCCAGGAATTTCAAAAAACATAATTCTCTCCTTGTTCTTCTGTATGTAGAATTTTTCCATATGGTAAGTTCGTTTGTTTTTTCTGTTTTAATAATTTTGTATTTAAATCTATTTTTGTTTTTCTGACCGAACATGAGCAGTATCATGATGCTGAGGATGATTAGAAGACTAATTGAAACATGTTCAAGAACAAATCAACATTAATATTGAGGTAACATTTCACAGACTCAAGATAATTTAATTAAAAGAACCTCAAAATATTAGTTCCTAAAATAAAACAATAATTGTATTACTTAAAAATATGATAATCATGTTCTTTACATATTTACAACAAAAAACTAATTGTAAAATACTATAGAATTTCTTTATTTACAGTGTAACTTTAATTGCTGCAGCATGTGGTGCTAGTGAAATGCTACTGGATCAGCTATTAACTTCAGTTTTCAATGCAATGATAATGGCTGTTGGAATAGAAGAACTGAAATCACCACGCAATGCTGATCGACTTAAAAGAGATTTAAGGGTAATTTTAATATAAATATTATAAAATCTAATTTTGTAGTTTGTTAAAAAATCGCATTAAATAAACTATAAAATAGATTAAAGTATGCACTTGTCTTAAAGTAGTAAATCTAATAGATTTAATGTCTCTTTTCTCTTATATTTATTTAACATTTAAACATTTTTAACATTACATTTTATATTTTGAAGAGAAAAATTATACGCTCAGACATTTTTTTATTAATCTCTTAGCCATAAACAAAAAATAAAACCATAAAAAATAGTAAAAACCATTAAAAAATGGAGTAGAATATAAGGATAACATTCAAAACTAATAATATTATTGAACTCTTATGGGAAATATCACTATGAGGTTTAATCTAAAATGAAAAAAATTCTTTATTCTTATTTAGTTAGATCAAAAAATATTTGCAATGTATATTTTTACAGATCTGCTATCCTATTTTGGATCGTCTGTTAGAGAGTGCAGATACAACTTCAAGTGACAGGGCTGTGACTTGCAGTGACCTTTTGGGACTGGTGGAAGTAATGTTGTGTCAAGAGAATCATATACTACAGGTGAGTTCAAGTAGGCTTAGGGCCGCATGCAAATACATTAGTCTCTTTAATAGTGAGTGGAGAACATATTTTAATCGACTCACCTCATACATTTTCAAACTTCTTTGATACCGACGGTTTCAGACATCATGTCCTTCAGTCATGGCTTCCACTGAAGAAGGACATGATATTGTCTGAAACCGTCGGTATCAAAGAAGTATGAAAATGTATGAGGTGAGTTGATTAAAATATGTTCTCCACTCACTATTAATGATATAACTTCATAATGTTTACTTCCCGATATTAATTTAAATATAACATTAGTCTCTACTCAAATTACTTCCAATCACTGGTGAGCTGACTTTCCGTGAGCAAGTGCAAAGATCGAATTAGCAACCCACTAACTGGTCATGCATGAAAGTCATCGTTTTCGTAATATTGGCAAGAAATTACCCAGAATTCTCAGCGATAAAACCATTTCCGTTATTTTTGTCTGCTAGAGGAACGCATTTATGCTTGCATCCCACAAATAATACGTATACGACGACGTCTGCATCGCGCGATATTATGCCGTTTCTCCTGTTCTTCCAGTTGAATTCTTTGGTAGACTATCAAATTCCTCTTCTCCGCGTATACTGAAAACATGATCGAAGTCTTCAAGGTCCGACATCTTGGATAAAGCAGCAAGGTACGTGGCAAGGTTTCATACTACATCGGTTACCATCGGGTTGCTCATGATTCGTTCTCTGCAAAGTCACCTCGCCAGGTAACTTAGGAATTTTGACAATTATTATCGCATGAACAGATTTTTGAGTATGCAAAAACGTCTTTGGATGCAACTTTCTCAGCAGAGAATGACCTATACGGTCTAATGCATTCATAGATATGACCCTTAATGTGTGCAATGATGGCATAAAAATAGTGTTTGTAGTTTGATTAGTGGGTATCTAATATTGAGCACCCGACATTGAAATTATCCACTCTGTTGCAATCAAATATTAACAGGAAGACTTATGACTTCTATAAAAGTTGGATAATGAAGAAGGTGATTTCGGTTCATATACAGGGTGATTCACAATAAAAATTACAGATTTCTAGGGGTTGTAGAGGGGACTTAGTAGATAAAGTTTTGATAAGGAAGCCATGTCCGGAAATGTACCATTTTGATGTAAAATAAATTTGAAGATCAAAACACAATGGGCTGATATTGTGTGTCTTGTTTTTCAGAGTAAGTATTACAGATTTCTAGGGGTTTACTATACTTATCGAGTTGGAGAAAGATCTTCTTGCACAAATTCTGTTATTGAGCAGACACCAGGTCTTGTGGGGCATGTGTATTAAAGCATGCGTCGCAGGTACACTTTGTGCAAAGAACAACAGGGTCGCCACGTAGAACCACATTTGTAATACAACCCCTAAAAGTCTGTAATACTTATTTGGAAACACAAGACATGCGATATCAGCCCATTGTGTTTCGATCTTTAAACTTATTTTACATCAAAATGGTACGTTTCTGGACATGGGTGCCTCATCTAAACTTTATCTACTAAGTCCCCTCTACAACTCCTAGAAGTCTGTAATATGCATTGTGAATCACCATGTATTAGTTTAAGTTGCAGTGAATCTACATTGCTAAAATATGTATACACAGTCTTACTATAAATTATCTTTGCAATTACAAACTTGAATAACTATTGTTAGGAGACATGATATTGGTATCAATGGAAAGAGAAACTCAAATTTTTTGTTATGTTGGTAAACCTGTTGCATATTTTTTAAAATTTCTTTGCTATGAGACAATATAACAGAAAAATGGTTCCAAGCGAAGACAGGAGGGCATTTTGTGTGCTAGATTTTCACATATCTCAGTCTGTTATCACTGTACAATGCAATATTAGAAGAAAATTTGGTGTTGATCCACCCAGTGGGCCTAGTATCCGTAAGTGGTATGCTGACTTCAAAACAAGGGGATGCATATGTAAGCAGAAGTCAACCAGTCATCCATCAGTAAATGATGCAAATGTGGAGCATAGGAAAGAGTTTCACACAAAGTCCACAGAAATCCATCATAAAAGCCACTAGAGAATTAAAAATCCCCCAACAAACTGTGTGGAAGATTTTACAGAAACATTTGAAATTCCATCCATACCATCTGCAATTGGAAATGATTGTTGGAGTTTCTGTTTTTGTTGATACCAATTTCATGTTTTCCAGTTTTTGCTAATTTAAGAATAACACATGTGATTTAATCAAATGGATAACAAAAAATATTTGAGTTTCTCTTTCCATTGATACCAATAGCATGTTTCTAAGTGTGTCCTAATGATAGTTATTCAGATTTGTAATTGGAAAGACCATTTATAGTATCACTGTATTTTTCTTTTTTCAATCATTTTCTGTTAAAAAATATTGTAAATTGTTGTTTGCTTAAACTTAATAGGAAGTAACACTATGAGGTATTGCTTTCCAGATGTTTTGGTTGTAAATTTCTTCTTCTTGTAAGCCCATGTTTCCCTTAACGGAGATTTAGGCGCCCTCCCCCTATAAGGAAGAATTTGAACCATACTAATTTAGTTACACTAGCTTTCATATGTCCTTTGAGTGGTCCGTGGTCAGCGTTCTGCCTCATACTGACATCTAGGAAACCAAGGTAGTACTAGGATGGGAAAATTCAGTAAATTTTGCTTAGAGGCCTTTCATTCAGGCTTAAGGATCTTTTATGAGCCTGAAAATCTTCAGACTTGGGACCCATGGCTTAAAGTCCCTCCCGGAGGACTTGCTCCTTGGATTTTCCGTCCTAAAAAGAATCCATCGACCCCGCCAGGTTTGAACCCGCGACCAGAGGCAAGGAGCGTAACCACTAGTCCACCATGGCCGATTGGTTGTAAATTTACAAAAGGATATTTGTTAGTATATTTATATGCTATTGTTCTTTTTGATAATATCCATTGGACTAATGGTTACCATGGTAACATGTTTCCAACGTCACAGGTTCAAATCTAGCTGGGGTAAATGGATTTGTCAAGTATAACAATCCTGAGAATGGGTTCCGTCAGAAGAGAACTAAAACTATGAGACCTGTATGTAGATATAGAGCATGTAAAAGAAAGTCATACCTAAAGAAAAAAGAGACCTCTGAGCAAAAATTGTTGATCCTTTCACTTTCAGATTCAGATTCCGACACTAATGGACTTAGTAGTTAAAGAACATTGTTAAATAAAATAATGTTATTTTGATGGATTTGTCATCATCACCTTCAGTACTACAGCTCTTATATTTTTTAGTCTAGTTGTTTTCAAATGCTTTTATTCTCTAGTCCTCTAAAGCACACTTTGTTGTTTGTATGTTTTCACTACATTACAAAGTAGATTTACAACATTATGAAACATCTTCAACTAGAATAAACTTTTATAGGATCTTGTTACAAAAAAAATGTACTTTAAGGATATCATGAACCATGGATAAGTTTGCTTACTCTCAAAGATGGACTATTGAAGTAAGTTATGGTTGAGTTTATATATCTTATAGCTGAGTGTGCATATTAAACCTAGGATTGAAGGGCTTAGGGCAATAACATGATAAGCCACATAACGAAATAATTATGAACTTAAAAGGTATAAAGCCACATATTGTTCTTTCTGAGGTATAAGGATTTTAATGCTTCAAAAAATTATGAATATTAATTGAGCAGTATTGTTGTTTATACATTGTGTGTCTATATGTTTTAACTCATCACTGGTGCACTTAAATGATTTTATGGATATTTCAATACATTTATTTGCTATCATTATAATAAATGACATTTCTTAACAGAATGTGGCTTATCATGTTATTGCTCGTCTTTTGATTCTACTATATTAATCCAAATTTGTACCTTTACCTTCTTTTTAAGGCACGAGTCACAATAACATTAAGTATAATGGTAAAATTGAACATTACATTTTTTATGGGCAAGCAAACGTGAATAAAGTTAAAAATTAATAAAAACTGAGTCGTATCTCACCTCATATTTCGTGTTCTTCAAGCACGGAACCACGGTTTCTAGAGGCATCCCTCCCATCTTCAGTCATTACCACATGGTTAAGCAAACAAGAGTAAAATTAAAAATTAATAAAAACTGAGTCATATCTCACCTCATATTTCGAGTTCTTCAAGCATGGAACTGTGGTTTCTGGAGGCATCCTTCCATCTTCAGCCATAACCCGCATGTTGTTATGGCTGAAGATAAGAGGGATGCCTCCAGAAACCACATTTCCATGCTTGAAGAACATGTGGTTATGGTTGAAGATGGGAAGGATGCCTCCAAAAACTGTGGTTCCGTAATTCGAGAAAACGAAATATGAGGTGAGATACGACTCAGTTTTTACTAATTATTAAATTTAAAACCTCATAATGTTATTTCCCATAATTAATTTATGAAGGAGTAAAGTTATTACTAATATAATATTTATTGATATGTAACTTTTTCCAATAACTGTTATTCTTAATATAATGTATTTTACAGAATTTATTAGATGCATGGGCCGAGTGTGTGGATTCTCTGTATGCCTTTTTGATGATCAGAGGACGTGTGGCTGTTGCAACTCCCAGTTGGTGGTCTTTACATTCAGAAGAAAAGAAATTATTGGCTCTACTGGTGTTACAGGATGGAACTTGCACTGCAAGTGATATTCCTGTATTTCTGCCATGCAAGAGTCCTGCTGTTAGTAAATTATTTTTATAAATTTATATTGAAAAAAATGAGGAACTCGAAAAAATCTATAAATTATAAATCCAACATTGATTATTACAAGACAGTCCATTACTGATTTTCTAAGTAATGTTATTTACTCTCTTTCAAGTTTGTTTCCCCTTATAGCCGGAAATAATCAATAACTTTGCCTCAATAAATCAGTCACAATTCAGCATGGGAATCTGCAGATATTCTTAGCAAACAAGTTGATCTGTTTATTTTCTGACCTACACAGAAAGCTATAAATAAACACAACTACTGTCCTAACATAAAAAAAAATTAACAATTATGTAGTCATCCAATTCTTAAGTGCATTTCCATTGTATCCTCAGTAGTTCACAACAGTGTGATAATGCTAGAAACAGAGGCTACACATTGGGTAACTTTGCAATCTTCACAGTTACACCTTGTTTGACTGCATTGGTTGTTTTTATAGCATACAACACATTGTCATGGTTCTTGCTTTGATGCTGATGGAGGAATGAATGATGTATAAGAATTAAATGAATCATGATTTCTTCTTACCTCATACTTCTATGTTTTTTTTAAACACAGCACTGCAGTATCAGCGACCATTGTCACCATCTTCAGCTGTTTTCATGACTCAATTTTTTTCTTTTGCCGGTAATTATCCAAACTGCCATCTGGTGTTCTTTTGAAGGAATTATTTTCTAAACTGCCATCTGGTGTTCTTTTGAAGGAATCATTTTTTAAACTGCCATCTAGAAGGAATGATGGATAGTGTGGAGCATTTATTTTGTTTGGCGGCACTAATTTTGAAGGTCTTCCACAAGATGAAATTTTGGTATCAATTTTCAATCAATTTAAACTGAAATTCCATTCTTGCCATTTTTCCCACCTCTTTTTACATGTAACAGATAAGAATTCAGGCAACAGATATCAATAAAATGCCTAAAGTGTTTCTGATAATGCTTTTTCATTCTTTTCCTTGTGCTACGATAGTTCACAAGGTATGCATCACTCAAAATCATCTCCTCCCATCTTTCAGTTATAATCTATCACAACTTTAGGTTTTATAATGCCCTGACCTCGAACCTTTTTTGTGATCATTCTCTCATCATGTGTTGTGCTCATAAGACAAATATCCTTTTTGTCTTTCCACTTCATAATTATTATCTTGTCTTTATAAGCCAACACATGTTCACTTTTTTCTGCTTTATTTCTGTGGGTACCCCATTCCTATTCTGACACAAGGTTCCAATAGCATTGGTACCATAGTCACATAATTTTTCAAACAAATCTGGACTAGTAAATGAATTAGCCATTGTCACCGTGTATCCATGATTCAGAAGAGGGTTGATAAGTTCTAAACCAACTTTAGAACCATAAGCCTCATCTTTCAAGGACTCAGTGAAAACAGTTCCCTTTCCTAAATATGTGACGAAATTCCACACGTATCCAGATTTCACCTCACATAATTCAAACAATTTTATGTCAAATGGCATTCAAAACAATATGTTAAACTGGATCACCCAGTTCCTTTCACAACGTTTCTGTGCTACAAAATACAATGACAGTACTTCCAAATTCCGACAAATAAAAATGGGCCTCCCTCAAGGTGCAGTATTAAGTACAACCCTGTTCAACATCTACATCAACGATCTGCCACCAGCTATATCAAACACAGAAATAAAGACAGCTCTTTTTGCAGATGACATGATTATGTGGACATCTTCCTCACAAATAGAAAAATCTAAATCATCTATGGAAAAGGCTCTTAACCTACTAGAAAAGTGGACCCACAACAATTTAATGGCCATTAATACAGACAAAACAACGTTTCAAATATTTAGCTTGAAGAAAAAAATTCCAAAACTAAATCTACAGTTCAAGAAAACAAATCTGAGACAAACAAATGAAACAAAATATCTAGGAACAATTTTTGATTCAAAATTATCATGGAGAAAACACATTGAAGCAGTAGTAAACAAAGCAACGAAAAGATTCTCAATCTTAAAAAGATTAGCCGGAGCAAAGTGGGGCAGTAATCGCCAGACTCTGAACACCACATACAAAACATTCATCAAGCCAATACTACTATACAATGGGGAGGTAATAATCACAGCAAATAACTCGAACCTGAATCGCCTAGAAGTATGCCAAAATCAGGCTTTACGGCTTATAACTGGCGCAGCAAAATCAACTCCAATCGCAGCAATGCAAGCACTAACTCAGAACCCTCCAATATGTCTAACTTTAGAGGAACAGGCAATAACACAACATGAGAAAATGTTACGATTAACAACAACAAAATGGGAAAAAAGGCAGTTACAACCAAGCAAGTTGAAAACACAAACAAGTTTCTTGTCCAAAGTAATGGAAATAAAAACAGATTTGAATCTTCCTAAATCTAAAGAAAATATTTTGATCAGAGATAACCCTCTTACTTTTGAACCAATTAACATTCAGCTAAATCTAGAAGAACCAGTTACAAAATCTGAAACTCCCACACTTGTACTAAAAGCTCTAGCATTAGAAGTTGTGAATAAGAGATATCCACCAGAAGAATGGTTACATGTCTACACAGATGGATCTACTATTGATAACAACTCAGGATCAGGAATTACATGTGCATTATTTTCATTTTATCAACCAGCAGGATACCACACAACAAATTTTGATGCAGAAGATAATGGCTATTCATATTTCACTCCAACAATTACTATACAGAATAAATAAATTTCAAAATGCGGTCATACTCTCTGATTCTAAGGCAGCAATATATGCAATAAATTCACACAAAATGAAGTCAATACAAATTAAAGAGTGCTACAAATGATTCAACAACTCCAAAAACTACAGAAAAGAATTCAATTGCAATGGATACCTGCACATTGTGGAATTGCTGGAAATGACACTGCTGATTTTCTTGCCAAAAAAGGCTCCAATTTTAATTCAGAATACTACTAAAAGCTTACCTTTCACATCCATAAAAAGAATAGTTAAAAACAAATATAAAATCAAACAAAACCAAGACCTATGTAATAAAGCCAAAGACAAAAATGGAATATTTTAGTAAAGAAGCCAGATATTATTCCAGAATTTCCACGTAAAACTACAGTAGCAACATTTAGACTGCTTACAGAACATGACTATTTAGCCAAACATTTATATAAAATAGGAATCTACACGAATCCAAATTGTCCTCTATGCAATAAAGACGAAGAAATGAATGAAGAACACCTACAAACCTGTTGGATCCACAATAGAGAAATATTGGAGAGCAAGAACGCTAATGGCTTCGGTGCCAAGGCCCAGCATTTGAAAACAACAACATTTTATGTCAAATATGCCATGTTTAGAAGGAATAAATACCTTCCATCTCAACCTTCTCTTCCACATCATCAATTATTCATCAACAGATATATCACAATCTGGAGTGTATATTGTTCTAAACCTGTCGTTGAGACGGTCTAGTACAGGTTTGAGTTTGAAAAGTCTCCTAGAACCACAAGTAGCTTCATTATGATTAAATTAAATAAAATACTTCATACCTCTCCTCATATCCAGTCTTCTAAGTAGATCGTAATTTCAAAGCCTTCGCGGCTTCATCTTCAGTACTTTCTTGTCGACTGATGTTATGTTGATCAGAAGAACTACTCCTTCTTCCCTCTGTTGGTGGACTGATAAACCTATGGATCCAATCAGAATCTGCGAGATTTTCGAAGTTCATAAGTAAAGTAAAGTGATACCACAACAGGCCTGGAGGCCCTTGGGGTAGTAGGAGGTTAAGGCTCCCACTTTTTCTAGACAATCGGCACTTTATGTCAGCCCTGCGTGACAGCCGCCTTTACCCCCAGAACAAGCGTCTGGTACTCATTTCCGTTAGATGCTGAGTCGACCCCAGGGCCATAGTGCTGCCAGAGGGTTTGAGTCAGTTTAAAAATCCTGACCCCAACGGGACTTGAACCCTCGACCCTCCAGCTTGTAGCTCAGTGCCTTAACCACTATGCTACAGCATGCCCAGTTCATAAGTTTTTCTTTCTTGTTTTTTTTTAATGTGGATTTTTTTTCCCAAACTGTGTTCTTTTAGCTTTTCTGTTTGTTTAATTACACTAGCTTTTGATTCAATTAGATGTTTTTCGGACCAAGCATGAACAGCTACTGCTGACTTTTCACTTCACCATTTTTGACATTTCTAAGATGTTCTTCCACTCTTGTTTTCAAATTTCTTTTTGTTTTTTCCTATGTAAATTTTACCATAATCCCTGCATTTGTTCCAATAAATTCCTGATTTGTTTTCTTCTTCAATTTCATTCATTTTTATTGGTTTTAATTATCCTATTTAGGCTGTATTCGTTCTTCGGTGCCAACCTTATATTAAACTTTTTGAAAATTTTTCTGAAACTTGTGGTGTTTCAATGGATGCTAAGTGAATTTCTTGAATTTTATTTTTTCTTGTTTGTTTTATAAGTGTGCTTTCATTAATTAATTTTTGTCTTTTAAATTTATTTAATTTGTTGCTTACCATATTTTCTTCAAACCCGTTTTTTGTTGCAACATTAATTATGTATTTTTTTCTTTTTCATGATTTTCTTTGCTCATAGGTATATTTACTGATCTATGTGTCAAACTATTGAACACTGCCTCTTTGTGAGCAAAATGGTTGGATCCCAAAGTTTTAATATAGTCATCTATATGTGTATTCTTTCTGTATTCCAAATTCTATCCTGTTTTCTCCATTTCTTGATCAATTTTGATCTAAAAATGGGATTTGTCTTTCAAATTCAGTTTACATAGTACATTTTATATCTAAATTTAGATCTAAATCTTATAGTGTCACTTCCTTTAAATATTAAATTATATTTGAAGAGAAAAATTTTTTTTCGTCAAGATTGCAACTCGCCTCGGTAGCTCAGTTGGTTGAACATTTGGCCCGGCAAGCCAAAGGTCCTGGGTTTGAGTCTCGATCAAGGCAAAATTTTGCTCTTCAAATATAATTTATCCTTCAGTGAGAAGTGTTAAATCAATAATAAAAACATCATTAAATTATCATGTTCATTATTGACCAGTACCATAGACAAAGGTCAGCTGATGCTAAGAGTCAGATCAAAACTATGCACAGAAACTACTTGAGAATGAAAATAAAACTTTGTTAATTTTATGTGAAATAAAATTCTTAAAAATTTTAACTAAAGAAAGACTAAATAATTAAGGTAGGAATTTGTATTGTCAGTGCAATAATTGATCCTGATTTGTTAGGAATTGATCATAAAAAATAAAACATACCCATTGGAGTATAAAACTAAAATAAATAACACTTAAGAAGGGAAAAAATATTTGATATAGGTGTCAAATTTGTTTAACATTCAACTATACTGATATAATAAAAATAATAACCATATGGTGTTTGTTGTTTATATATATCACTTGCAGGTACCATTCAGATTAGTTGTATGCATGCTGATGGCAGGAGTTCAAGTATGTGCTCTTTGTGGACCATCTCCTACATTAACCGAGGTTGAGCATGCATCCCTTCAATGTTGGAAAGGAGCAGTAGATGTTTTGCGAGCAGCAGAGCAGTGTCATCCCAGAAACTTTTCCTCCAGTATTCAGCTTGACACAGGTGTTATGGGGTAAGATACAGTCCCATGCACATAATATTGTATCTAGAAATTAGTAATATAACCAATGGTACCAACCTTATATAATGAAATAACATTAAATTAATCAACCAAAATGTACGTTACTTTTTTTACCATAAAATTCACTGATTAAGACATAATTAGATATTAAATAAATTTGCAAGAAAACCTCTTACAGCCATCTACTCAAGAAATGTGCATGATGACATCACATTATTGTCAGATTCTTCATTACTAACCACTAGAATGAAGAAATGTAGGAAGACCCAGTAAAAGATGGACAGACCAATTCTAGCAATGAGATCAAAACAGACCTTGATGCTGATGATGGTGATTAAACTATTATAGGAAATATCACTTTGAGGTATAATTTAAAATAAATTCTGTTTGCCTTACCTCATATACCATCTTCTAATTAGACCATTTTTAAAACATAGGCGATTTCATCATCAGTAATTTTATGACAGGACATCAGTCATGAAATTACTGTTGATGAAACCACCTAGGTTTTGAAATTGGTGTGATTAGAAGATGTGATATGAGGTTAGGTGACCAGAATTTATTTTAAATTTTAATCAACTTATTTCCAAACATACCACCAAAGATTCATTGATAGATAAGAGGAAATAATTTAAAACTTATACGTTTCAGTTTATTGCTTGTGGATCGCCAAACAGGGAAGTTTTTGCTGTCTCGGAATCAGAAGACAGATGCAGGAAAAAAAGAAGCTCGTTCACTGAGTGGTGCACATAGAATAGATGTATTAAGGACATTCTATCATCAAGTAGCAGCCACTTTCATGAATTATTATTCTTCAGGTATCTAAATTAAAAATACAAATTAAGTTAAAGTTACAGTATTAAATTTTAAATATAAATTATAAAATTAATACCGATAAACTGCTGCCATCCTTAATTTATTTAAAATTTAAAAAAATGATAAATTAGGAGATAGTAGTTTTTAGGTATTAATTTTATAATGTTTTATTTTAAATTGTACATTCTGATACCTCAACAGAATTTTATCTTATATTTTAAGGGTATAAGATTGTTTTGTGGTAAAGTTAATATTTGAGCTGCAAATCAGACTTCCAAAATGTAGTATAAGAGTTTTATATTAAATTTTATCATAAGAGAAACTTAAAATTGGTATAAATTTAATTGGAATTGATATAAAATATGTTTTGTTATTGAACTATCTAATTTTTTTATTGTTTTCCTTCTCTATTGTCAATTATACAGTAGTGGTAGTAAGTATTGACGATTTTATTATTAATTTAACACTTCTCATTGAAGGATAAATGTTTCTCTTCAAATATAATTTATCCTTCAATGAGAAGTGTTAAATTAATAATAAAATCGTCAATAGAAGCCCTACTAGCTTATAAAGTAGTGTTAAATTCCCAATAAATGTCTTCTTAACTAAGAAGCCGCCATTTGCAAAGATAGAAGCTACGGTTTCAAGCATTTGGCACGGGGGAATTACAACGTATATAAGAGAAAAATTTGCATCTAGATCGCAACTCGCCTCGGTAGTTCAGTTGGTAGAGCACTTGGCCCGGAAAGCCAAGGGTCCCAGGTTCAAGTCTCGGTCTAGGCGAAAATTTTTCTCTTCAAATATTAGTAAGTATATTTAATTTAATTATAATATAATGTATAAAAACATTACAGAAACATCTACAGAAGAAACTGAAAGTACTGAAAAATCAACTATGTCCATTGCTCAAGAAACATATTGGTGCTCGGAATACCATAAGTGTCATGCCCTCTGTCATGGATCTACACTCCTTTGTGTGCTTTATGCTTCTGCAGTGCCCATTCACACAATGAGGTAATATTATAGTTATTAAGTAACAATAGAATCATGTTGATCATGCCACGAGGGTCACAGTCTTATTAAGCCAAAAGTCTCTGATCCGAGGGTTTATAAGTCACCCGAGAAGAGTAATCATCGAGTAATGCTCATGGTGCATACAACATTTTATGGTTTAGTCCATTATTACTGAAGGAAATGAAACTTTGAAGCACTGATTGAGAATTTAAGGTCTAAATTGCAGATTTTCTCCATTTAGCAATACTGTTAATTAAATATTGTCTTGGTAACAGGCATAATATAGGATTTTAATTAAATTTAATTTAATGATTGAGAAAAAACCAGTTTGTGAAATGCTGAAGATGGGCAACATATGTCCAACTAAACTATCATATGAGGTAAGAATGTTTAAAAAATACAAACTCAATTAGTAAATTTCATGTTTCATATCCTAGCAATTAATTGATAATAATAAACAACTGAACAATAAAAAGAATTTAAAAATTTTATAAAAGAAATTAGTCTAAAATAATAAAGGGATCAGTTGAGTGGTTCAGACTATACTTAATCACGTGACATTTAAAAAAAATAGAAAAATGTTATGTTTGAAGAGAAAAATTATACATTCAGACTGGGGCTTGAACCCAGGACCTTTGGCTTTCTAGGCCAATACTCTACCAACTGAGCTATCTGAGCAAGTTCCGATCTAAATGCAAATTCTTCTCATATATACATGCTGTTAATTCCCGTGCACCTAATGCTATGAAACCTTTGCTTCTATCTTGCAAATGGCGGCCTCTTTATTAAGAAGGCATTTATTTGGGAATTTTACATTACATTATAAAGCCAGTATGGCTTCTTAGCATATAATTTTTCTCTTCAGATATGATTTATCCATCATTGAGATGTATGAAATGAATAATAAAAACATAGAAACATTTTATATTTATCATTACATTAACTATGATCATATTTATTCAAATTTTAATATAATTTAGTTTTTAATATTTAATGAATGAGATATTGTCAGATACATTCATTCTTCAATCTTCATTATGTGAATCCAGCTGTAGTTGATGACACGAGTCCATTGTATACTTATGCTATATGTTGCAATGGGGCTGCATTTGAACATGCAGCTTATGTGGGCATTCAAGGTGAAGGTCCACGAGGTTAAAATAAAGAGATACAGGAAAGACAGAAATGAACCCTTCTGCCTCAAATACTCTAATACCATCAGGGTTGAAGAAAACAAGAGGTCAGGCAAGGGAGACTGGATAAGAAAGTAAAAAGAGGATCTGGTACTAGAAAAGGAAGAAATAAATACCAGATTGGTTAAAGATAAAAGTAAGGAGCAAAACACAAGTAAGTGGAAGCAATGTTTTGCTCAGCTTGGACACCTTGTGGTCGCCATCCACATATCCCCTAGATGGAGACCCCTGAGGAGATTGTCAGACATATAAATATTAAAAGGCTGGAGTTGGCAAGATATATGCACTGATGATGACTGAACGGTGATACAGATACTTAATACAATGCTAGAAATAACCAGGAAAGTTTGAAGTTCAAAGATTAGAACATATTAAATTAAGAACTGGGGAAGAGCACATTAAACAGAGATGAATGCTAAAGACTTCTGAAGAAGGCCCTGGCCCACAAAGAGTTGTCAACCCATTATGATGATCTTTTAATACATTCAAATGAAACTTTTATTGTCATAACGAATTAACATTAATTAACACAAGTTACAATACAGTGATAATACAATTTTGGAGCAGGTGAATAATTTTTCATATCTAGGATGCAATATATTATGTGAAGAAGAAAAGGATGTAAATGCAAAAATATCTAAATTTTTAAGTAATTTTAGGGTTAATAAATTCTATCTTCAAGCCACAGTTAGTCCAAAAACATTCAAGACTAAAAGTGTATAAAACACTGGCTCTTCCAACTCTTTTGTATGGTAGCGAAGTATGGACGTTGAAACAGAAGGATATACAGAGACTTAGATCTGCTGAAATGAGATACCTTTGGAGGACTGCAGGATACACACTACTAGATCACAAAAAAAAATTAAGACATCTTAGAAGAATTACACATTGAACCTTTAGAAAACAAAATTTCTGATTATAAGTCAAGATGGATGCAACATATTCATCGAATGGAAGATCACAGGATACCTAAACAAATGTTAAGATTTAACTTTTATAGGAATTAATCACTATGAGGTTTAATTTTTGGTGAAATTAAATGTTTCTTACCTCTCCTCATATAAATCTTCTAAGTAGATCGTGATTTCGAGACCATAACGGTCTCATCTTCAATACTTCTTAGTTGCCAAAGAAGTACTGAAGATGAGACCGTTATGGTCTCAAAATCGCGATCTACTTAGAAGATTTATATGAGGAGAGGTAAGAAACATTTAATTTCACCATAAATGTTAAGATATCAACCTGCAGGAAGAAGATGACCAGGACATTCACTCAAAAGACTTCTGGATGGTGTTTCTCTTGAGGCTGAAACAGGTCAACAAATGGTCTAAATTCGTGAATGTACTATGATGATGATAATTTTAAATTTAACTTGATAACTATTCTTCATGAATAACCTTTTTTTTTTTTTTTCAGGCTGATCACTCGAAGAACATTGAAATTTTTAACGTCAGACAAACAACTATGCTGGTAGTAAAATTGAAATGAAGCTAAGCAAGTTATTACTTCTTCTAATGTTGCCACAATGTACCTGAATTGGATTCGTCTCCAAAGCAGATATTTGAGATCCCTTAAACTACTTTGAAGGCTTTACTTTAGAATGAGACAACATCAATTTCAAATCTGAATTTACCAAGAACTCTATTTTTATGAGGAAAATATGTCACCTTTTTATTAGTATAATTTAAAACCAATAATTTATTATAATATAAAGCAATGGTGATGAAAATGATAATATAAAAAGAAAATTAGTTTACTTATAAATAGAAATTATCGGTTGTTAAATTTTCAATTTTTTAAAATGCTATTTTATAAAGGATAATGAATTGTATTAAAAAAAAAGTATTAATTGAATTAAATTAATATTGAGAAGCTAAAGCTATTACTATGATAGAAATAAGTAAATTAATGAATACAATTAAATTGTGGGACCAGTAGAGTAAAGTAAAGGAAGGATTTATGCTTAGATGGAAATGAAGCCTGAATTAGCTCAGTGGACAGAGCATTAGCACGGAAAGCTAAAGGTTCGGGGTTCGATTCCCACTTCAGGCATAAAGATTTTTCTCTTTACCATTGATTACAATAAGTAAAGTTACTAGAAACTTTATTTATAACTAAAATCTTATATTGTGATACTGTTATATATATATATATATATATATATATAAATAGCAACTATTGTAGCTAAAAGTGAATTTGTATTATTGTCAATGTAGCTTGTCAAGCACAATCCGTCCATTAAGAAGTTTATATTTGACATTTTACAATATATAGCTTAGATTATATGTTAGAGAAGTTTCATTGATTGTTGTTGTACTTTAACAAGATTTTGACTACAAATATAATAAATGTCCACCGCTGTGGTCACAAGGTAGCATGCTGCCTTGTCACGCAGCGGGCCCGGGTTCGATCCCCAGTCGGGGCAGTTTTTCTAGGTGAGGTTTTTATCGGGGTTTTTCCTCACCTGTAAGACAAATGTCAGGAAAACTTTAAGGCCCAAACGGTCACCGAAATCATATGGCCATCATCCTTATCATTATCATCCTTACCATTATCATCATCCTTCACCGGTGTGGAAAGCAACGGGAAGCTACCACACCTACACAATTCCCTAGTAAAGCTACAAGCATAGCATGAAAATGCTATGATTGCAGTGAAGGACCTGCCTTCGGGCAGAATTACTATGGATGGATATAATAAATGTATGTTATCACATACAAGGTTCAAAAAAGAGTATTATTTTGATTAAAAAACTAGTGATGTAAATATTTTTTTCAAATACTTTTAAAAGGAGGCTACATTTTCATTATTACTTTGTCACACAAAGGCATTTTCTGGCTGTCTTCAATAAAATGTTCCCTAGCAACATACAAAAACTAAGTAATATTAAAAATATAACCTCACCTTATTTTTTGACTTCTTTTTACATGTAAAAAATAGTTTATGATCACTTGTAATAACTAGTGTTCACAACTTATTACCTGATCCCTCTATCTTGTGTAATATGGTCTGTCATACCTGTAGCGATAGCATGGATAAGTAAGCATAAAGCCGGTTTTCTATACACAGTTCTAGCAATGCAGGAAGAATCTGCATACACTGATAATAAAACACTATACACTTTAAATAAACAAACAATTAAAATGGCACAGACCGGGGTTTGAACCCACGATCTTTGGCTTTCTAGGCCACTGAGCTATCTGAGGAACCCAATCAAAATGCAAATTTATCTCTTATACATTGTTAATTCTCCAGCGCCAAATGCTAAAAGCTTTGCTCGGTTATGCAAATGGCAGCTTCTTATTTAAAAAGACATTTATTGGGAAATTAAAATGAAATTTAATGGAACTTCTCAATTTATAGAATTGCCTTATAGAAAGTTTACTTATAAATATATGTATATATGTGTGTGTGTGTGTGTGTGTAATTAATGAAGATGAGAATAATCAATTGAGTTGGTGTTTACTTGATGAAAATCCATATTCATTAATTAAATAAAAATAAAACTGTAAGTTTTGAAGATGAGAATGTTAAATGTGAGATATTTTATTAAATATATCTCTTTCTTTTCTTCTGTAGATATTTACTTTAATATTAATAAATAAAGTGAGTCTTTAGCCTCTTACTTCATAAAAGTTGAGTTCTTGTAGGACATGCTTCAAAACAATTCTGTTTTATCTTCAGATTACAGAAACTGTTGATTTTTAAGTTGTCCCTGAAAGTCGACTCCTATTCCATCTTTTGGTGGTCCGAAGAACTTGTATATCAAACCTCTCCCCCCGGAAATTCATGATTTTATCCCTGTCCTTCTCGATGTGGATCTTCTCCCAAATGGTGAGTTCTTTAGTATTTTCTATTTTAATAATTTGGCGTTCACATCAATTTCTTTGGACCACCAAAAGATGGAGGAGTTGGCATCCAGGGCCAACTACTTAAAAATCAACAATCTGGAAAAGCTGAAGATAAAACAGAAGTGTTTTGAAACGTGTCCTAGAACAACTCAACATTTATGAGGTAAGATGCTAAAGACTCGCCTTATTTATTAAGAATGTTACTTCCTATTGTAATTATATAATTACTTTAATACTCAATTTTTTAAATTAGTTTACATATATTGATAATTGTAATTAAAAAGAAATTCTGTTATTTCCAAGACAAAATATGTTAAATAAAATTCATAAACAATTAAATGTCTTTTTTGTTTTAATTCTGAGTTATACTAATTCCTGCAAGAACTATAAATTTTATTTATTTTTTTCTATTTGCCTAGAATCATTATATTTAGACAATCCATCCATAGTAATTCTGCCTGAAGGCAGGTCCTTCACTGCAATCATAGCATTTTCATACTGTGCTTGCAGCTTTACTAGGGAATTGTGTAGGTGTGGTAGCTTCCCGTTGCTTTCCACACCGGTGAAGGATGATGATGATAATGATAAGGATGATGGCCATATGATTTCGGGGACCGTTTGGGCCTTAAAGTTTTCCTGACATTCGTCTTACAGGTGAGGAAAAACCCCGATAAAAACCTCACCCAGAAAAACTGCCCCGACCGGGGATCGAACCCGGGCCCGCTGCATGACAAGGTAGCACGCTACCTCGAGACCACAGCGGTGGACTAATTTAGACAATAGCATTATAAAAATTCATATTCAAAATATCTCAATCCCTGAGACAGGATTAGTCCAGGATGGTTTAATTAGGATACGAGGACTAATTTGTTGCTCGGGACTAGTTCAGGTTAGGGTTCGGTAGGAGCTGGATTCTCACCAAAAGGTTGATGTGAGTTTCTTCTTCCTGAGGTTTAATGATGTGTCATAGGTAAAGGGACTGGAGGCTGGCGTTAGAGTTAAACAAATTCAATTGGTATTATTCTGGGAGATGTTTACATCAGTCGGGTTCCTCCGACTGGCTTTTCTAGAGTTCCAAAGCACAATGTAGGGATGTTGGAGACGTTCTAGTAATGTGCTCTGTTAGACATAGGACTAACAACTAATTAATCTATTAGCTAACGAGCAAGTGTGCCCTGTTAGACGTAGGGCTAACAACTAACTGATCTGTGATACTCATCGCAAATAATTTATTTGGTTTATTAGGTGTTTTATGATCCCGCCCACATATATGCTTTGGACCTCCTTACAAATTAACAAATTTTACAAGTTTTGGGGTTGGCTCCCCTCTTCTCTATATCATATTTCCAAAGGTGCTGGTTTACGCCCATTCTCCATTACTGAGGGATGTTCAAACCTTCCATATATTTTTCTTATGTTGGCAGAATAATTATATTTATTTTTCCTATAACGACTTGCTAATACCACGTCTCCGATGAAGATGTCATCTGTCATGTCAATATCTTATTGTGTAAAATGTCATCCGTAAGATTGGGATTCATGTCGAGTTTGACAGGTACCTTGACCTTGTCTTTTATTACAAAGGGACTGTTCGGATTCCTTCCCCCATTGTGTTTTGCACGCGGCCGGTAAAAAAACCCCATGAGTTACACCTGACTTTTCCTGAGTAATAACTTTATGATGTATGTAATTTAAGCTATATATAAAAATCGTATACTGTTCTAATTATCAAGTTATTCATGTTTTCAATGTACTACAAATGGTTCCCTGATTATTTTGAATATAAACTCTGTATAATTCGGATTATTATTACTCTTTTAGATTTTGGCCTATCTTACATTGAATAAAATTCCTGTTTATTATTAATACTGGGAAACAATGCCTAGACCTAATATTGGTACATCCCAAATCGCTTTTACAAGTCTCCTCTACAACACTCTGAGTGGATGTTATAAACATCCTGGATATATGTATACTGTTCCACATCAAATGAAACTCCCAATTTTTAAAATCAGTATGATACATTTTTTTAATGCATTTTATGCCTCATTCCTTTTTTAATTATTCTGCAGCTTTAATATTTTTTACATTGGTCAAACTCAAACATTTTGGAAAGTCCATTTGCCACAAGATTGTGATGCATTGTTGGGCCAACTTTTGAAATTTGCAGGCAGCTGTGAGAATCAGTTCTCAGGTTATATGGTAGAAGATGATTCATAAGCTGGTGACTCATGAATTGATAGGGCCCATTGAGAACTACCAGATGCATATAAGATTCAATTCTGGAGAGATCATCCTCTCAGAGTTTCTATTCAAGAGAGTTCAAAACTGGGCTTTCAGATTGTTCAGCCATCATGTATAAAAGAAATGTGAGTGGTCTGACCAATTACCCATGAAGGAAATCTGAAGAGTGACAAATAAAAAAGTGTTGTATGTGAAGATGTCATTGATAAGTCTGAAAATTGATTATGAGGAAACTATTTGTAAGAGACTCTTATAACAGAATATTACATGTTTATAGAATGAATTATTATGAAAGAAATAAAAAAAGATTTGAAAAATTGGTATGAAATTGAATTAAAGGAATCTGACCCATTCTCAAGCCACCACAACTAACAATATATTTTCTTTGTGATCTCATTCTTCTAAGGATGGATGCAAAGAGGAGACTTTTTGTTGCACAACTATTTTCTCTTTCCCACAAAGTCTGTACAATCATATGGAGGGTACACATGGAGCTATGCAACTTTTCAGTCGCCAACGTGAGGGGGGGCAACAAAACTATCTCCTTCCCATAGTTTAGTACTGTGTGCTCACAAGGGCGACATTTTAGTTACCATCTCAGGCTCTACAATCTCTCTGTTCTCTCTCTGATTCTCAGCCATCTGTCCGCAGTTGAAAACTTTGAAGTGCAAAATGGTTGTTGTGAGGGATGAAGACATTGATAGAGAATTGGTAATAAATGAAGTAGAAAAGAGGCCAGTATTGTTAAATGAAACTTTAAAAAATTATTTGGATGCTGAAAAGCAAACTATGAGAAGAAGTATGCTTAACCCATTGGAGACACGTTTAAAGCGCCTAGCATGTTCACTGGGAACCCATTTAAATCTCCTCACCGCTACTCGGGCTGCGCTGGACTTTAAATCAGAATACAAAATACACATACTGTGTTCTATCATTTATGTTTTCAGATATTTTGTTTATCCCTGAATTTCTTTTAGTATCTTGTACTTTTACGAATATCAAAGGAATGTGGCCTGCCTGTTACCCTCTTTTGTGCATTGTAAACCGTTATGTTTTGTTATTTTCAAGGCTGTGAAAGTTGACAAACATTTCAAAAACCATCTTATTGTAACAGTTCTCGGACATTGCCTTGAAAGTAAACATAAATCATATGTTCAAACAAGACCGGAAAAAAATAACAAACGCAATATAATACTGTACATAATAAAAATAAGTATATATAATATAAATAAGCATATACCTATATATTATAAAATCAGGAAAATTTCTTCGTATATTCTCTAATTATCTTAGTTATATATCGACCTGTAAATTATAAAATACTATAGATAAAAACTGGACAAAACTCACCTAGTATTTCTGTCATTAGTAGCATGCACGGTTACGTTGTCACTGTATATTATTTCATCGTTCGAATCTTCGTTCCATAACAATTCACTACAATCACTGTTACATAACATTTCATTCACTACATCACTTAGTTTCTCAATAGCAATAAGTTCTCTCCTATTAACGGACATATTGCAAAAAAAAATTAAATTTACAACTATGAAGTTTAACAAATAAACACTGAATTTATATTTACTTATATTTTACCGTAATAAATGCCTACAACTATAGTCTACTATTCTATAAATAATAACTAAAATAAACTATACAATGCACTAGGCCTATACATATTTACTTTACATAAACAAACAACAAATTTTACTGATGGTGAACCGAAAATTTAAACCACTAAAAAACCTAACTTCTTACAGTAGAAGTTATAACACAACAACGAGTGTAGGTCGTGGTGGAGCCGTTTGGACTTTCTACCTGCTCACGAGGGAGACTCGTTAAAAGTCTCTAATGGGTTAAATATGTTGTGTATAATATGGGGACAACTCTCAACAGAACAAAAAAAAGTAGATATTTATTTTACAAAATTGTTTTATTGACATATTTTTAACATTATTATTTTTTTACACTTCTTAATAATGTAGTATGGATAGAATATTGTATTTACTCGGGTAATTTCTCTTATTTTTTTTTTATTTAGGAGTGAAAATTCAAGAGGGGAAATCATATGACTATGAAAATATCAATATGCTTTTACAATGAAGAACATTATTTTGTGGAAGATGTTGGAATAGAGTTGTTCGTCTTCTCAAACTCAGTCCGTTTCTCCTCATAAAATGAACAGCCCCCACCCCCTGCTCGCCTTCAAATCAGCATCTGTAATTCCAAGCTTTGTTGCAGCCTCCCTTGCTTTGAATTGTATAATTTCGTGTGTTACAGCAAAACCATAATTTCTAAGTTCTATTGTGTAATCCAGAATTTCGCAGCTAACCTTGGGATATTTGCCACACTTTGGGCCACGAAACGAATGACGTCAATTTTGCTTTGTAATTGTTCTTTTTGAGACCTCCAATACTGCACTAATCTCGATTGTAGATCAAACTTCTTCCCGCATGTTTCACTGCATTTTCCTTGGCAAAAATTTTACCACTGTAACTTAAAATTTGCAGTGTAGCTGTTATACATTTTACTCATAGTTGAGTTTAACAGCCTGATGCTGTGACGGAATAACACTGTTACCAATGCACAAATGATACTAATTGTATTCAGACTTCGGTTCTCTATGATTCAGACTGATGACAACATATACACAGGTATCTGACAGAGATTGCAGGTACCATTAAGTCTTTGTAGAAGAGGATGGATTCAACCTTGGGTTTTCCATGAATTCCTTTGTGCTGTATATGAAATTTCACAAGTGTGTCCAAAGTTGTAACTGAAAATTTTTGGCCTAGCTAATGCACATCGTATCAGAAGTGGAGTTTAAAAAATATATATGAAAAACCTAGGGGGAAATTATACAAGTAAAAGAAAATCCAGCAGGATACTATTTAAATTCTCCCTCTTAATTGAATCATATGTTTTTTGAAGTCTACGTATAGTTGATGTACAGTAGGCCTACCATTATATTCCCATTTCTTTTCTAAAATCTGTCTTATACTAAAAATCTGATCTGTTGTAGACCTGTTTCTTCTAAATACACATTGATGATTTCCTAGAATGTCGTCAACATAGGAAGTAAGTCTGCTTACTAATATATTTGTTAATATTTTGTACGAAGTTGAAAGTAATGAGATGCCCCTGCAATTGTTGCAATCAGTTTTATCTCCCTTCTTATAAATTGGTACGATAATCTATTCTTTCCATTCATCTGAAAGAGCTTCTTTTCCCCAAATCATACTAAGCAACCGGCATATCTTGTCCATCAATTTTTCTCCCCCTGATTTTATCAGTTCTGCTGGGATCTCATCTGAACCTGACGCTTTATACATCTTCAATTTTTCTATCGCCATTTCAACCTCTAATGACTTGGTTCTGCGACTAGCATTTCTGCTGTCTGTAAATTATCCTCCTCAATGTCCTGTTCTGTATGTACATTTAATAGCTGATTAAAGTAACTTTTCCATCTATTTATATACTCCTATCTGGAATCTGCAATCATATCCCCATTTTCATTCCGAATTATGTTTCTTCTAACCTGAAACCCTTTCTTCTCTATACAATCCCTGATATAGTTCTCTAATGTTCCTATTTATGGCATTCATTTCAAGATCATTAATCTTCTATGTTCACATCCATTATCCCAGGTAGATACATGCAACCTCCAGCAGTTGGCGGTATATGTACGTGAAATCAGTATGATCAACATTGACATAAAATTCCCAGAACTAGTCTAAAAATGTATAATTAACACGAAATGAACTAGTGGAAATATGATTTACGTGGTAACCGTCCGATATTTTGAATTTTTCATAGAATAACAGATATGAAGAGGTAATTTATTTTACGTATCAAATCACATTTAAAAAGCAAGGAACCTAAAAGTAACCAAACCTAAATCAATTACTGTAACAGAAATCAATTACTCTAACGTAGGTGAAATCCAGGGAACATGGAATCACATTTAAAAAGCAAGGAACCTAAAAGCTAACTAAACCTAAATCAATTACTGTAACACAAATCAATTACTCTAACGTAGGTGAAATCCAGTGATCGTGGAAATGGTTGGCAACATCTGGAGTATTTTGGGTTGTTGATGGTGGCAACGCTGGAACATAGGAAGAGGAGGAAAAATAGCAGAGAGTAGCACGTAAGCATTGTAGCATGACCATGTTTTACGTAAATATATAAATATAAAAAAAAGATCGTTGCAACATTGGAAGATGTTTAAAATGTGTTTAAAAGTGTTGCAAAATGTTTTAAACGTGTTTAAAAGTGTTTAGTGCATCAGTGGAATAAGATATTAAATTGAACATTTTTTGCGGCCTGAACCCTACAACAGTCGTGTTCTGCCCTAGGGCAGGTCCTTCACTTCACTTATGATCGACATTTGAATGTCAACTTAAGCATGTTTCATTTCCCACAATACTGTGCTCTCCTCCCGCCTTCCGTATCATGCGATAGCGCTCTCGGATGGGGGTGGAAGACATCAGTAACTATTAAGTCCTAGTAACATTTAACGATTTAACATATTTGGAGGTCAGGATTTTCCACACAACTCGTTACTTGATAACATGTTATTTTTATTCCGCTGTTACATTTGTAAGTGGGACAGATAAATAACTGTGACAAAGTAACTGCTACGTTCTTTTTCACCCATCACTAGTATATGATGAATGTTACCAAGTTAAATGGAAACACTGCAACTGAAAACTAGCGTGAAATATTTTTCAAAGTCCTATAGGACAACAGTGTGCATGTGCCAGAATTTATAGAGCCAGCGATAACCCACAATCGAACCACATATCGATTATCATCCTCAATTACTATCCGTCGCCATGAAATTTAAATGACCAATATTTGCAATAAATCCCCAAATCTATGTTAAAAAAATATTAATACTGTTAAAATTACCGAATGTTTATTAAAAATGGGTGTACACTTACTTATCACTCCCTAACGCTGATCCAACTAGAGATAACCCAAAACAGCGATAGAAAAATCACAGACTAAGTAAAATACTCGTACTCTGTGGAGAAAATAGCAGTTAGCATCACAATATTTTCTAAGTGTCACAATATTGTGATTTGCATATTTAAATGAATACTTCAAAATTGTCTAATAATGTTATAAAAAGTTTAAAATATCAAATAATGTTAGTTAATACAGAAGAAGAGCTATAGTTTACAACAATACAACTGAAAAATCAAGCGCTAGTAGAAGTGCAGTTGAGCCAATTAAATTGTACCTATTGGTAGGTGCAGTCGTCCTCAACTTTGTTAATATATTGTATATAAAATTAACTGGAGCGCTTTCGGAAGTTACCTTCCATCTTCTGCATTTTGAGTTTCCGTTACTTGTTGTTGTTGTGTATGGTGATGTATACTCCAACTGTTTGTAGCAGCAACTGACTTGTTTTTGACGATCTCATATAATGGGATTGACTGGGGTGCTGCTACAAACAGTTGGAGTATACATCACCGTACACAACAAGTAACGGAAACTCAACCTGCAGAAGATGGAAGGTAACTTTTGTAACTTCTGAAAGCGCTCCAGTTAATTTTATATACAATATATTAACAAAGTTGAGGACGACGGCACCTACCAACAGGTACAATTTAATTTTTAACTTTCATCATATGACTTCACCTCAACGGAATTTGATATGAATTTTACTAGTATTGATCACTAGTTATGTACCACCACTTCTCGTCGATTGTTGCCGCTGTTGAATCCATTACTCCAAATACGCTGACCAAGTTAGGGAGGAATTGGACTATCGGTTAGATGTATGCCGTGTAACGAAAGATGCTCACATCGATATCTCATGTAAGAGAAATTAAAAAAACTTGAAACCCCGTCCATCATTTTGGAACACTGTGCATGGTAGTATGGAAAACATAGAACATTTACTCACATCAGTTCCCACACACACCACTACTCGAAATGCAAGGGGAAATTATTTATTTCTCCCAGAAATCTTAGTATCGGCAGGGTATAATAAAGTATCTTCCATACAAAGGCACAAACGACACATGCCATTATAAGTATTATTCTCATTCATCTTAAACATTGCCTTGCTTAACTTTCACCTATATGTTGTTTTATATCCCAAGTCAAAATCATGGAAGTAGAGAATGGAATTATGGGTAGTGTAATTAATAAGTATCTAGGAAGCGCTCGGAAGGGTTGGTCACACAAAATTCCCCCTTAGTATTTAATCTCTATTATATTTATTTAATATATTCTATTTATGTGAAATGATTTTATTGCAGCACTACAGATCATGCATCATACATATCACTCCATTAGTCATTTATATTAAATAAAAGTACAACACCTTTGGTTTGTAGAATCGGATTAACAAATTAGAAATGGTTTCAAATTTCCTTGGTAGAATTTCCCGTACTAGTAAACGGCGATATTTGACAATTGAAACTAATGCTAACCATTTTGCTATTTTAATTATTTTTCTCGCAAATTGTTAATCAAAACCAGTGTTCATAACTATATGTTCCTGAAATTTAACTTTTCGCTTTAGTTTCTGTCTTGTCATAAATCTTTTTCAGTAGTCTCGTTAAACTCATTTCCGGGGTAAAAATAATCTTGCTATCACTGGATTTTTGTGCCTAATTGTATAGCAAATTGTGCATGTATTAAAAATATGAATAATTTGTGGAATAAGCAATATTATTGGACAAAGACACTGAAATTTGGTATGAACACTATATAATTACAATTCAGTACGGATTGACATAAATTTTATAATCGGGTTATCTTTTCAGACATTGATTAAGACAGACGAAAAATAGTTATTGTAAAATCTTAGAAAGAAAAAGCCCAAAAGGTAATTTCCCGCTGAATAACGTTTAAAAAATGTCCTTTACTGTTGTTATATCAAACATCACATTAGAAAATACAATTAATATTCCACAAATATATGAAAAGACTGCCGCTGACTTACGGCTAACATTACAGCCTCTGTAGCATCGTATCTAAACTGTGTCCGTGGTTTCGGTAGAGAAATTCGCGCACCGTGTTTGTGAGAAACAGGGCGCAGCCTAAGAGCGCATGCGCCCTTTGCTTTTCAAGTTAGTCTGAAAGTGAACTCTGGACAGTTACGATCCCTCCGAGTTCTGCATAACGATTCCGTTGCGAACATTCAATTCATCCATCCATCCATAGTAATTCTGCCCGAGGGCAGGTCTTTCATTGCAATCATAGCATTTTCATGCTAAGCTTTGCAGCTTTACTAAGGAATTATAGGTGTACTAGCTTCCCGTTGCTTTCCACGCCGGTGAAGGATAATAATGATGGCCGGATGATTTTCGAGGAACGTTGGGCCCTAAGTTTCCTGAAATTTGTCTTACAGGTGAGGAAAACCCCCGAAAAAATCTCTCCCATGAGCCTGTCCCGACCGGGAATCGAACCCGGGCCTGCTGCGTAACAAGGCAGGATGCTACCTTGAGATCACAGCGGTGTTTAAAAAAGCTTAAAGTTTACCGGTATTTAGAAATATTGGTAAAATTAATTTACTATTATGTTAAATTTCAACACAAAATGTTTTAGTTTCATATGGGTTTAACACAATAAAATAATAGAAACTTGAAATTGCAAAACACTGAGGATTTTTTCATGCAACATCTCGAAAACTTGTAACTTAAATTTTGGAAAATGTTGGTGCAGGAATTAACAAATGCTAATAATATTCGAAGAAACAAAAATTTGTGTATTATGTGCATAGGTAATTTCTATTTTTTTAATGTGATTTAGAATAAGTCCAAATAATAATAATTACTTGCATTTTTTGGCAATTACAATATTATTTTTAAGTGTGTTTTTTATTATGCCTTGTCTAATTTTTAACGAAGCTGAAGGTTTTTACTTAGTGTTTTTAAATGAAATTAAACAATGCTCCCACACAATGATGGTGATAATAATAATACTGTATTATTCTCTAAAAATAAAAATATGTATATGGATCAATGATACTGTGGCCCAGTCACTGTCTTGTTCATATTGTCAGAATTTGTAAGCAGGTGGAACAAACTACAATATTGTTCACATGTTTTAAATATTTTTATTTGTTTTATAGTGTCTTGAAAAATCACACCAATTTTGAAACTTCTTCTTGTATTACAAACATTAAATCAAATTCATGATTTTAGGTGAAAAAGTGTTCTGGCGGGACCTAGGAATTAAACTCAGAATCATTTGGTTTAAATACGCCAATTCTCTGCCCCGATAAAGGGACCTTCGCCTCCCCAGAACTAGTCATGACACCTACGTCCCAATAATTTAATTTCAGAGTTTTATTTAATTAAACTCAGAATCTTTGGTTTATACCCAACAATTCTTCATGAACTGCAGCCATCCAAAGAACTATTGATTGACACCCAGTCCAAGTAATTTAATTTTAAGAGTGTTATTAATTCAACTCAGAAGAATCTTTGGTTCTAATACAACCAATTCTCTGCCAATGAGCCATCCAAGAAGCAACTATTCATGACACCAAGTCCAAGTAATTGAATTTAAGAGTTTTATTATTTTTATTGTCCACCGCTGTGGTTAGAGGCCCCCCCCCCCGGGGGTCGTGTGCTGACTTGTAATTGCAGCCGGGCCCAGGTTCGATCCCCGGTTGGGACAGTTTTTATTGGATGAGGTTTTTATCGGGGGGTTTTTCCTCACCTGTAAGAGGAAAAAATGTCAAGAAAACTTTAAGGCCCAAATGGTCCCCGAAATCATATGGTCATCATCATCCTTATCATTAACATCACCATAACCCTTCACCGGTGTGGAAAGCAACGGGAAGCTACCACATCTACAATTCCCTAGTAAAGCTGCAAAGAATTACTATGGATGGATGGATTATTTTGATTTCTATAATGCCTGAAAATGTAATCAAATGCAGTTTTCATCTGATGGAGAAAATAAAATTAAAGTCACGAAAATTCACACTTAAAAAAAATTAAAACACATCTCGAACACTTTTCATTTCTGCAAATCAAAAATTTTTATTTTGATGAAACCAGATCAAAACCAATTTCAATTAAATTTTTCAGTGGTTTAAAATTATTTGTAATATACATTTTTGTAATGCCTCACACAAAAAGTTTTTTATTTTATGTTCAATGTACTATCATCATCATAGTTACATTCCCGAATTTAGACCCATTTGTGGACCTGGTTTTCGCTTCAAGAGAAACACCATCCAGTAGTCTTTGATCTTTTTTTTTTTTTTTTTTTGACCAGGGACGTCCTGTGTATTTTTAAGCTCCCCCTTCCATCGATATGTTGTTGACCCCCTCACCTCTACACACGCTTCCTGTCCCCTTGGGTATCCTGTGATCTTCCATTCGATAAACAGGTTGCATCCATTCGTGACTTATAATCAAGATTTTTTGTTTTTTTTTTTTAAAGGTTCCATGTGTAATTCTTCTAAGATTGTCTTCATGTTTTGTTTTTTGTGCTCTAGTATGTGTATCCTGCAGTCCTCCAAACAACGGTATCTCATTTCAGCCAGATCTAAGTTCTCTGTTTATATTTTTCCCTTATGTCCAAACATCCATACTTTGGTTCCATACAAAAGAGTTGGCAGAGCCAGTGTTTTAGTACACTTTTAATCGTTGAATGGTTTTGGACTAACTGTGGCTTGAAGTTAGAATTTATTAACCCTAAAATTCTTTAAAAATTTAGATTTTATTTTGGGCATTTAAATCCTGTTCTTCTTCATATGAGACTTGGACATACCCAGATATGTAAAATTATTCAAGATACTGTAAAATATTCATTTCTGTGAAATGCAAAAAACCCATGAAACTGTATTTCATATTGTTTTATATAGATTTTGAAAAAATTGCCTCCACTTTGTTTCACTGTTCGATTTTTTTTTAATGGTTATATGAACAAGATTGCGACCCCCAAAAAATAAAATATTGAGAAAAATCTTGCATTCCCCAGAATGCAACACCATGCCAATTCCAAATTAGAAATCTTTCTTGCTTGAAACTCTAAAGCTAAGTGAATAAAGTCACATTGATCTGGTCTCCCTCCTGCTACTTCCTTCCCTGGCCTCATTTGGCCATGCATTTTTTGGCCCACGTCTTGCGCAAATTGCTTATTTCTAACAGTTTCTCTACAGATTCCATGGATGCAGAATAGATTCAATACTAGGTCTAGTTTCCCTATAAAGTTAAAAAAATATGTACATTAATATATTGTTTACACAATTATAAATTACAAAGAAAAATACATATTGAAAGAGACCCCATTTTCCGTAAGAACTAGGATGGGGTGGAATTTACATACGATGCGTACACAATATTACCCTCTGATATCCACCACCATTCATTTTGGCGGGAAAAAATATATTCTGATTAAGCTGGTATTTTTGGACATCTCGTTGCATGCCCCAAAATTTGAAAATTCTAGTGACGACTATTATGCCAATTCAAATCCAACAAAATATGCAAAAATTATTGTAGCAGTACTGAATATGTATGTACTTAACCAATGTTTCTTTTTCAAAAAATGTGAAATGAGTTATAATTGAACGAGCAATTGAGGTGAAATAACCTAAAATAGATGGACACCATATTAACAAGGAATAGATGTATATGTCATGGCTCGAATGGATTGCCAACTCATGTAGAAACATTCATCTTCATCATCATGCAGGGATTCAGCCTTTTGGTTCGTTCCAGTTTCATGAAAAGCTAGAATTGTTAAAATTGTTCATACCATCTTTCTGTATGTGATGTCCAGCATTTCTCCTTCCGTGTGGTTTATAATTTGGCAATAATTTTCGAAATCTTTCTTCTGGCATTCTATCAACATGTTACTTTCCAGGTGTTCCTATATTTAATTATTCAATTTGTAAGTTTGAAAATATTTAGTTCCTTTCCTATATATCTTATCCAGCAGAGTATATCCTGCTATATTTCTTAAAAATCTCATCTCAATTGCTTCCAATATTTGTCCTTGTCTTCTAGTAATCATCCAACATTCTGATACATACATCAATACAGGAACAGCCATTACTTTATAAAATTTATTTTTTGTTTCTTTTCTTGTGTTTTTAAGGGTTCTTTTAATAGTGCCACACATTAGATTAAATCTATTATTTTATCATTAATATATTCAATTTTAACGTATGATAAATTGAAACCTAGATATTTAAAACTATTCACTTGCTCTAAAATTTTATCATCAATTACTATTTTTGCTCTTAAGGTATAATGTCCTTTAAATGCTAAAATTTTAGTTTTATTCTTTGAAATTTTAAAATTATAATTGGGTTACTTGTTTTTTCCAAATTAAAAATACTCTTTGTAGATCATCTTCTGAACTGGAAATTACTACTTGATCATTGGCAAATAATATTGTATCAAGCAATTTTATTTATTTTAAAATGTTTATTTAAATTAATCAGCCACTTTAACATAACTTCGTCTATATATATATATATATGAAATTAAAAAGAAAAGGTGATAAAGGACACCCTTGTCTGACATCACGATTTATTATTACCATTTTGTGTTGTTTTGATTTAAAACCCATGTCTGTTAAAATTGTATTATTTACATATAAACTTTATGAATAGCCATAATCAAATGTTGTGAATCCTTATTTTTCATTATATCCCATAATTTTCTTCTGTTTACCATATCAAAAGCTTTTTCACAGTCTAAATCCTATATATGTTGGGATGTTAAATTCTATATGTTTTTCAAATAATTGAGTCATTGTGAATGTACAGTCGGAACAGGATCTTCCCTTCCTTAATCCATTTGAACATCCAATATAATATTTTCTATAATTATGTTTAAATGGTTTTTTAAATATTGGCATAAATCTTGTAGCATGTATTAATATACTTATTCCCTATAATTAGAACAATCTTGTCTATTTCCCCTTTTATATATAGGGTATATTTTGGCAATTTTCCATTCTTCAGGTATATGTCCAAATTTCCAACTTATGTTTACAAAATCTAGTAAACGAATCTTTAGAGAAAATTATGGATATTTAATTAATTCTATATTGATATAATCAGTACCAGATGTATTTTTTGTTACGAAAATGATTAATAGAAGTTGTTGATTCCTCTAAGGTTATTAAATGTATGTGTTCATCTGTTTGTATTTAATTTCTTCTTCATTTTATTAGAAACATTTTAACAGAAAAATGAAGGTCGCCAAATACTTATCTAACCTACCTGACTAACCAATCTAATATCAATAACTAAAATCCATGGCACGACAGGCCTAAAGGGTCTGTAGCCTACCAACTGGCTGCTGGCCTCACATCCACATGTGTTAATCACAGATATGGATGCAAATATAGCCAGTACAGTGGTGACATCTAGTCAGTATGTCGGTTCTCTCAATAGTTATGGTTGGTTTTTTTTTCAACCTGGTGTCACTACTTATTGTAGTAGCCAAAATCCTCATGATGCTAGATGGGCATGGATCCTATACTGGCCGAAATTCCATTAGAAAATTTCTTCCCCCATGAAGACTCGAACCAGTGTAAGTCCTGTAGCATCAGGCATCATACCTGAAAACACTCGGCTACTGTGTAGGACCTAATCTTAATAATAATATGATGGCTAGTAACTATAATGGAAATGTGAAATATATGTTGGCAAATATGTCACTAGCAGTCACTCTCATTGCAAGATCCATAAACTGGCACATCACTTAAAACTGTCCAAAAATTTAACTCCTTAATCACCATAGAGAAACTTCGAATAGAGGGGAAACTGAGTACAGTGACATCTAAAAAATTTCGGTCGTTTACGATGAACTACAATGTGCAAACTACAATGGTAGCGCTGTTTCGTAGTAACAGAATATGTAACTAAATAAAACAAATGCAAGGCACACGGCGTCGTTCACGGCTACAGAGTTTCTCTATGGTTCACGGCGTGTTTAACGGTGTTCACTCGGGATTATGGGAAGTTAGCCATTTTGTAAATTTAAATTTTTAACTGCTATCATTTCGTTCTATGTAGACGGTACTGTAAATTATCGAAAGTTAAAATCATTACTTAGATTTTATTTTACTCTAATTTGTAAGTTAATTCAAGCTTGTTTACATTTTTAATGTGAATCTATTTTCAAAGATAAACCTACTAGAATGATAAAAAATTCTAAGATTTGTTAGGTTAGGAAGAGTGATGTTAGTGTACAGCCATTTCTAATAAACATTTTAAAAATGTGACTTTATAATGGACAGATGTACGACATGGCTAAGGTTATTTAATAAATATTGTATAAAATATGTATGTGAGAATAAGGGGGTAGGTCAATTGTACATATTTATTAAAGGGCTCATAATGCACGTTTTAAAATTTTAATAAACGAAAATAAATTAACATGTTTTATTTATTCCATTCTTCCTTTCTGTTTAAAATTAAAGAAAATCTGTAGGTCTGAGAGACTGGGTATACATAATTCCACAATTTAAGATTAATTAATACGTTTTTTATTCCTATAAAAGTTAAATTCCATAATTATTCACCAGATGGCGTTATATAATTATAATCATAATTTTACCACCAGGCGGTGCTGAATTTCATATTAGTACCAAAGAAAGAACCGAAAAAATTTAGGTGTCGTTAGTTGTATTACACTATCGCCGCCTGTGGCATGTACGCGCAACTCGTCCACTTTCTTCTCTGGTACTCTGTGCTTAATCACTAGGATATTATTGTTAGCTAATATTATTAGGATGGGTGAATTTTCATGCATATATTATTTTCTTTAACTATCATTTAATTTTCACTATCTAAAAACAAGGTAAAATTTCAGGTAATCTATAGAATGTGCCAATCTACGAATCTTGCAATGAACAAGTGACTGTTGGGGACATGTTTATTGAAGTTTCCTCTATAATCAATTGTCAATATGTTTATTTAGATTATATATATATATATATAACAAAAGGGAATATGAATTAAGCAAATAGCATAATTTATGGTAATATAGTAAAACTTTCTCAAAGCGGAATCGCATGGGACCAATTTTTTGTTTCCACGTTAGACAAAATTCCGCATTATAAAAAAAGTAAAACTTATTAATAATCTTAGATTATAGAGTACCGTATATGTCTTTTTATGTACCTTGGATTAATTGTAGTTCCGCTGCCTTTGAAAAGTGAAGTATAGTATGTATGAGCGACTTCGACTGTAACGCGCGAAAGTTTCGTCAGCGTTAAAAATGTCTTTTAGGCGCGTAACCTGAAATTAAAGTATGCAGTTTCGGTTTCCGGTCACTAACTACACTTATGTCCACACCCTTTGATTCCCCCCAAATTTAATTCCACACTACATTGTCTCGTCTTTTAAAACTGTCCAGCCAACCTAAAGATGCCTTGAAACCTTTATTCCCTAGGGATTTAGCAACAGCTAGAGCTTGACTTTGGAGCATCGGTCCGGAAATTTGCAGATTTATCTTCAATCACTTTTTCGTTTAATGACAATGATACATACCTTTTTAGCCATCTTTATTCCGTAAATTCAGAACGCTACTTGTGAAAGATCGGTCTCAGAACTTAAACTAATTTAAGATTTTACAGTGCAATAGTTATTTGTAAGACATGCATCTAAATTTCGCATTGCGGGCGTGCAGTGAGGCCGAAATAAAATTTCAGGTACAGGTAGAATCTCTAATTCACCCGTCGACAGGAAACCTTCCTTATTTTTTTGGCCTAACGGGAATTCAATTTAGTAGAAACTAATTTATTTCTCTGTCTTTCCGCCTTATAATTTTTTTCATGAATTGTGTAGAAATATCCTTCCGTTTCCGTGTTGGACAGATTCCGTTTTATGCAAAACAAATACATGTAAAATTACTATAATTTCGCCGGGACCAATACATTTGTTTACATTGGACATATTTCCGCATTATTCACGTTCCGGATTAAACAAGTTTTACTGTATTAAAGATTCCCCTATTTATGAATAAACATGTAAATTATTTAGCCTGTACAAACTATCAAATACAGTATATACATAAGCTTGCACAAAATGCTTAATTATAATATGTAGGAATTGTGTATATATACATATATATATATATATATATATATATATATATATATATGAATGTGAAAGTTTTCTTGGGTTTTCCGCGTCTTGGATTCAAGTTCGGCCTCTGGCCAATGATTCCGACGTTTCGGCATAATCCCACATGCCATTATCAATTCCTTGTGGGATCATGCCGAAACGTCGGAATCATTGGCCAGAGGCCGAACTTGAATCCAAGACGCGGAAAACCCAAGAAAACTTTCATATTCATACTTATATCCGCGAAAATCTGCAATATATATATATATATATGTTTATTTTTTTATTTTATGCATATGATTGCTATTGGTCTATAAAACTATACACAGTATTATTATATATTAATACCTTATAGTACTACTTCGTACAAAGTACATGGCTATAGTTCAATGGAAGGAAGGGATTATACCCGTTACAAACAGTTTCCCCCGCTCCACACGCGCGGTCCAAATCTTTGCGTGTGAATACTAGCTTCCGAGATGCCGGGAGCGTCAGGTTTGAGCGCCGCTCCTGGAGTTAATGATTGCACATGCACAGGCGAATTTACACATCCACTTTTTCCCGCGTTCCAGATAGTTGACACGACGGAGTTCTGAAGTGGTGTGAGCCAATCCAAAACCTTTGCAAATTGCATTTAAACTGGAGGATTTGGCCTGCCCACTCCAACCCCACACTCCCGAAGCTCGGGCCAGGAATGTCGTCCTTTTTATCTACCACACTCCAACTTCACGCTCCTGAACTCCCACTTCGGAATGATGTGCCAGGAGGGTAGTTTTGGAGCATAAACGCAAACGGGCCTAATGACTCTTTTCCTTAATTTCTAAAAGAGAAAAATGCTTTTAATTGAACACAATATTCATATTATCAATATATAATTAGTATTCATACATCAAAATATTTTTTTTTCGAAATTAATTTATCCTATATTTGAAACCATGACTCCAATCGCGACAGGCCTAGAAGGCCCTTGGCCTACCAGCCGGCTGCTGGCCTCACGCCCACATGTGTTAATTGCAGAGGTAAACGATCATAAGCCAGTGTAAGGTGACGTGGGGTCCCCCAGCCGTTATAGCTGGTCTTCTCAACCTGGAGTCGCTACTTATTGTAGCCACCCAAATGCCTCACGATGCTGGGTGGGCACTGGTCCTATACTGGCCGAAATTCCATGAGAAAATTTCTTCCCCCATGGGGACTCGAACCACTGCAAGTGCCATAGCTCTGGCCAAGGCATCTTGCCTTAACCACTCAGCTATGGCATGGGATGAAACCATGACTGAGTATATTCTATATTGTACTATATACTACAATTCGAATGGGGAGGTTGTTAGAGATTGTTTACGTTCCTGTGCTGTCTTGAACTCTAGGTAACTGATCGAGCTATAGAGCAATTGACGATTTTATTATTAATTTAACACTTCTCATTGAAAGATAAATTATATTTGAAGAGAATTTTTTTTCGCCTAGACCGAGACTCGAACCCGGGACCTTTGGCCCGGAAAGCCAAGGGTCCCGGGTTCGAGTCTCGGTCTAGGCGAAAATTTTTCTCTTCAAATATAGAGCATTTCTTTGGATATGTTCCCTGTTTTATTTTAAGTTTATTTTTTCATGTGCTCAAGTGCAAATAGCAGGTGTTAACCTTTTCACTGCTGAGATATTTCCAGCCTTTAAAACCCTCCTTGCTCAATGCAGGGTGAAATATGGAAAAAGTTTATTTAGGTTCCTAAGAGATGGCAGTATATGCCTGCTTAGTTTGAAAGCAATGCAATACGTATTATATAACTAGCAGGCGTTTGGAATTGAGAATGGATATACACACCCATAGCACGACAAGCATTTTCTTTGCCAACGGATATACCCGTTCGTAGCAGTGTAAAGGTTAATTAAAGTATTTATTGGATTTCACGTAAATGATTCGTTTAAATCAATCTGAGTAAAATATTTTTCTCTTTCTTCTTTATTTCATGATTTAGGCCGAACGGCCTTGTTTCCGTCTCTCTTTAAGGAGTAATTAAAAGGTTGACTGTTTTTCAGATACGTTTAAATTTATGCTAGAGCATGCGATAGATGACAATGGTGTGAATTGTAAAGGGAATGTACTGCTTAAGCTCTGGTTATTATTCAGCGAAGATCGACCAGAGGACATCATCTGCGATCATAGCTCGGTGTTGTTCATTGGATACAGATTTCACATGGAATAAAGATCATCCTTCAGTCGTAATTTTCAAGGATTTTTTGTGAGAAACAATCAAAATATGTATGTTCCTCAGGTAGTTAATCACATACTGCTACAATAATCTGTGCGTTTTTAGCTTTTCTATTTATTTTATTTTATTTCAAATTATACACACACACGGCATATGATCCCCTGGGAAAACAGTATTTACTTAATGCTCTTATTTATTGCTTGATTAACCTCCAACAACATTTTGTCAATCAATCTTCGTTCGTATTTAGCAATCCCACCATTGAGTACGAGACTAGCTTCTTCATTCATTCGAATCTATGACTATGTTCGTCTGCAATTCAAGAAGTTCAAATATAGGACAAAGATCTCCAGCAATGAACGCTGGCATCAATGTTTTACTACGTGGGTGGATCAATATAAACCGGAATTTGTATCTGGAGGCTCTGGTAGCGAACTACAAGGTTGCGGTTTGGAGGGGAAGTTGGTGGGGGTGTCTGGAGTACGGATCTTGATGTGTCGCACTCCGAAGAGCGGCCGCTTGCTTCATTACGCCATGAGCGAGCAAGAGGTACACAGGTCTGTTGCGCAACGCATTATTATTAAGTTTTTGGCGAAAGAAGGCACTAAACCTTCTGAAATTTTGAGAAGGCTCCATGCGCAGTTCGGGGAAGCAACCCTTTCAAAGACGCAGGTGTATGATTGGCGCAAAAAAATTTTTGTGGGCCGGGATTCAGTGGAAAATGAGCCCCGCCAAAGACGGCAACGAACAAGCATCACTGCAGACAACATTCGTGCTGTATGGGACCTTATTGAGGAGGATCGGCACGTAACAATTTCTGAAATTGCTTCACACGTTGGAATAAGCTTCAGAAGTGTTCAAGCCATCATCAGCGATGAACTCAAATTCCGAAAATTGTCTGCCAGGTGGGTTCCTCGGCTCCTCAGCCAGGAACAAAAAAAATTTGACGAAAAACTGACGAAAATGCATTGGACACCTCTGGAACATCCTCCTTACAGTCCAGATTTGTCACCCTGTGACTACCATTTGTTTGGGCCACTGAAAGAAGACCTGGGAGGAAGGCGGTTTGGTGACAGTGCAGCGGTAGAGGAGTTCGTGCGCAACTGGCTGACTACACGTCATCCCTCATTCTTCAAGGACGGCATCAAATAGTTGCCAACTCGATGGCAAAAGTGTGTTGGAAACGCAGGAGACTATGTAGAAAAATGAGGTGGTGTTTTTGTATTTTTTTGTTAATTCAATAAAATTGTAAACAATAATTCCGGTTTATATTTGATTCATCCTCGTATACATCCATCATATAAGCCAGGGCCTATAACTGGAGTGGACAGGCAATTATAGGCTAGACAATTAAAAACTCAAAACCTATCGAACCTTGAAGAATGATGTAAGTTAACCAAATTGTATCCAGTATAAAACATTTGGCACATAATCTACACAAAACCTATAACTGTAACAGTAGAAATGAATTATATTATTTTTGGTCTGGACATCTTACCTCAAGTCTGGGAAAGCTGACGATAAAACAGAATTGTTTTGAAACATGTCCAAGAACAAATCAACACTAATATTGAGGTAAGATGTCCAGACCAAAAATAAGTATAATTAAAATAACCTCAAATATAACTTCCTAAAATTAAATATTAAGTAGAATGAAATTTTGTTCATCATTTCATGTGTAATACTTGTTTCCTCTCCTATGAAACATGTGGAAATGTATTAGTGGGTTTTCATTCTCCAGCAATGATATGCAGTTTTAATGAATGTAATGTTATTAAACTTTATATTTCAGCAATCTTGGAACCTTGCACAAGATATTTCAGCAATGTTAGAGAGTTGTCAGGAGATACACTTGAAAAATTTTCAAGTCATTTGAAAGAAAAATGCAATAATGTGTTGGTTATGACAGGCGCTGGTCTTAGCACCCCAAGTGGAATCCCAGATTTCAGGTCAGTTCACGAGAACTTATATTACTGATACTTATACTTTTTGCAACTGAATACAAAATATAATTTTAACATGGAGATACTCTCATAATCATAGTAATTCTGTTAGTGAATTTTTAATTTATCGTAATAAATGTAAAGGGCTTCCAATATAAAACCGGACCGGCCTCACGGAGTTTCACCCGGCATGCAGTGCTGTCTCTTCCTGCTGCAATTCACCCTGCCTGCCACCTGTCCTTGAACTGTTTCTTACCTTATAGAAAATGCTGGAAATGTTGTCCTCCCGCAGTTAAACAGGCATTATACCGAGTAAACACATTTAGATTGACACGCTGTAGTTCGGGCACTGTCAAGTTTCTGATTTCATTTCTTATGTTGTTCTTCAGTTCTTCCAATGTGTGCGGATTTGTTTTGTACACTTTGTCTTTCAGGCTACCCCACAAATAAAAATCACCCACTGTTAGATCTGGGGAGCGAGGGGGCCATACACCAGCATTAATCACTCTATCTTCAAACACTTCCCTAATTTTATTCATTTTTATTTTGTACTGAACCAGTGGTCTCAAATTTAGTCACAAGATCGTGGATTGTCGATCTGGAAGGAGGTAATTGTCCAGGGAAGTTCCGAATGAATTCCTCGCGAACGCGGCGAGCTGATTCGTATTTATAATAACATTTTCACACATAAATGTGCTGCTCTAATGTCAGTTGACGTCTCATCTTGTCGAACGATAGTAAACTGACTAGTTCAAGGACGAGCGGCTGGCAGAGTGAAATGCGGACGAGAGAGCGCTGCCTGACGGGTGAAACCCTGTGAGGCCAGTCCGGGTTTATATTGGAAGCCCGGTATATAAAGATACAATTTTATAATCTAAAATAAAATGCTTTACACCTCACCTCATATCCTGACTTCTTTTTTAGACCGGTTTCATAACCTAAACGGTTACACCTTCAGTAGTCTCATGACCAATGTTCTGTCATCCAGGAGCACTGCTGCTTATTCCATCTGTTGGTGGACCAATAAACCTCCCAATCAAATCAACTTCCCCTGGAATTTCAAAATTCATTAATTTTTCTTTTCTTTATTTTGTATGTGGATTTTTTTCACAAACAGTAAGTTCCCTAGGTTTTTCTATTTCTTTTATTAAACTAATCTGACTTTCAATTTCATGTTTTTCTGACCATGCATGAACGGCTACTGCTGATTTTTCAAATTCCCAATTTTTTACATTCCTAAGGTGTTCCTTTACTCTGGTTTTCAAATTTCTTTTAGTTTTATTTTAAATTAAACTTCATAATGATATTTCCTATAATAGTTCAATAGTTTTATGATTATTATTCATACAAATAGATAATACCTTATGTCAGATTCTAAACTTATTTAATGTACATTAACTTTGTGCATGGAATAAAACATACCTGTAAAATGAAATATTAACTACTTCAGGTCGCCTGATACTGGTCTCTACTATAATCTCAAACAATACAACTTACCATATCCTGAAGCAATATTTGATTTGGGATTTTTTGCAAAAGATCCACGTCCATTTTTAACTCTAGCTAAAGAGTTATATCCAGGAACAAAGTATCATCCAAATCTTGGACATCATTTTATTCATCTTCTTCACCACAAAGGGAAGCTACTGAGGATGTACACTCAAAACATCGACGGACTTGAACGCTGTAAGTCACTTTTTAAAAATTCATTTTTTTTACTTAACCTTTTGACCGCCGAGTTTCCATTTTGCCAGCTGGGCTGTGGGTGCCAGGTTTTAAATTTAATAAAGTACTACGCCATACTATATAATATAAACTATATAAAGTACAATTAACTGTCTACATGCCATGCTAAACTCACTATTACACATTTATTTGAAGGTTAGGCGGTGTTGCTTCCACTTGTAAAGATCCCAGGTTCGAATTCAGCACGGTGTCTTTATTGAAATTTGTTATCACTATCACTAAAACATTTATCCTATTGAATACTTTTGATGGCATTATCACTAAACACTTATAATATTCAAATTGTTGAACATTTTTTATGGTTCTGGGTTCGAATCCATTCCAGTCAAACAGCTGTTTTATGCCACGTGTTTTGTCTGGCGCGACACGCAAACCACTGTCACTCACAGCATGTTCATTTAGGTCTACATAACTTGCTTTACTATTCACAGGCTTAGATTGTAATAATGTTCTCTTAGAAACAGGACTACTATCACATTCATCATTTGATGAACTGTTACTGTTACTCTCATCCTCTGATAAAACTGACACAATAAACTCGCATATTGTATTTTCGTCAATTTCGAGACATGAATCACTGTGTTTCACAGCACGACCTACCCCTTGGTCAGGTATCTTTTCAACTAAAAATAAAATAAATAAAGAAAAAATCCTGAAATTGCAATATTCCATAGCCAAAAAAAAAAAAAAGGCCTTGAAACATGAATGTACACCCTCCTTTAGAAAACGCATTTACAACTAGCCTGTACCGTTATTCTGTAAGGGATATGCAAAGTATTGCTAAGAAAGGATGTACAAACACAGCACGAAAAATAATTTTAGTTTATTGAAGTAAAAACTTCAGGAAAAAAAATATTAAAATAATAAGATTGAAAACCGGAGCTTGCCGGGCATGGCGTAACGCTGTACACACACTTTCACCGGCGCATGCCGGGCATGGCGTTCAAAAGGTTAAAGTAACAATTCTTTAACTTCAAAAATATATAACAACATTTAAAATACATAATTATATAATTAAGCATTTCATGAAATATAAATTTAGAATTGTTCCTAAATATCTATAATTTAAGATATAAAAAATAATGGCTGAATACATAGCCCACTAAGTAATTAATGATTTTTTAAAAATCATGTTAAAGAAAATGTATAATGATTCATGTATTTTATGTCTTTCAGGCTAAATGGCCGTGGTCTGGTTTTATTAACACTCGACGTTGAGTTTACTACTGTGGTAGACATCCTCAGGAGATTTTGCATGTTCTTTGACCTCTTAACTCTTCAAATGTCGGCTGCAGACAGGCTGTGTGTTGGAAATCTGCAGCTGACATTTGAAGAGTTAAAGAACACGCAAAATCTCCTGAGGATGTCTACCACAGTAGTAAACTCAACGTCGAATGTTAATAAAACCAGACCACAGCCATTTAGCCCGAAGAACATAAAATACATGAATCAAAATACCTGCCATGAAAGTCTACAATTTACATAAAATGTATAATGTTTAGAATGTGTAGTTATTAAGATTAATAATCTCACTGTAAAATACTGTAATTTTAAAACTTCAAAATTTCTAAGAAATTAATGCTAGAATATTGTGAAAAGTTTATTATAGTCAATCTAATCACAAATTACTTTTATACACTAGTGACTGGAATACCTGAAGAAAGACTGATAGAAGCCCATGGAGGTTTCAGTACAGCATCATGTATAAAATGCTTTAAGAAACATGACCCAGACAAGACTCGAGAGATGATCTTAAATGGCGATATTGTATATTGTGAAAGAAGCTTATGTAAAGTAAGATAGAGATAAGTATATGCAGATATAGAATGATTAATATCAAATCATCCAAATAATAATGCTAAACTGCTTTAACTAACAATACAATTTTATTTTTAGCCAGAACACATTCATCATACCTCAAAGTTTCGCAATTATTTCTCAGGAATTCATAATTTTTATCTGTTGTGAATATAATCTGCAAGGTAAGGAATACCTTATATATATAATTTAGAAACAAAACATTTAAGCCTTTTTTAATTTAAAAATTAACCTATATTTACAAATTTTTTCATGCAAATATGCTTCTTTCCTTTAATATGAGAATTGCCACCACACATATTACAATAATCTAGTTATGCAAAACTGTTCAAAATAAATACTAATGAAAATGTAACTTCACCATTTGAAAACCAGGAATAGTTATCAGAGGATCTCATAATTACATATTAACTTTAACTAATGATAAACTGCTATCATAAGAATTTAATTTACAGTAGCTGTAATTATTTTAATTATTGTTGAAATATTACTTAAAATTTTGTGGATCTAATATCTTCAAATACACAACTGTACAAGACTAATATTCATTGAATTTGAAAATATGTCAATTTTTATCTAGCTTAAGAAAAACTCTGCTGATGCCCTTGAATCATATTGCTATTTTGGTAGCAGTGGAGGTCCTTTTTTATAGCATTAACATTCTTTCTAAATCTCCTCTCAAAATATGTTCTATTAGTCTTTATAATATTTATTCTACTCTAAGAAGATAAAAATTTGATTGATAGGAAACAATTTTAGTAATTCTTTCACGACACCTCAATTACATTATTAATTTACATTTTTTTTATCTTAAAATGTAGATGTTCTGGATCGTGTGTGTGTTCAGGAATTTCTCATCATAGAATTTGAAGATTTTTCTTACATCACAAAGTTAAATTCTTATATAAACTCCATGGTGCAACATGCCTAGAAAGCTTAAGTCACCAGCCACTCTTGGCCTCACATCCATGTGTTAATCACAGAGGTGGACATTCATATAGGCAGTACAAAGGTGACACATGATCAGTATGTTGGAATTCTCAGCCATTATAGCTGGGTTTCTCAACTTGGAGCTCCTACTTATACATGCATAGTGTTCTGCCCAATAGCAGGTCTTCCACTGCAAACTCAGCATTCTCCACTCTATCCATTACTCATCTTTCCTTTTTGTATCTGCAAATAAACCATTTATTTTAATATTGTCTATCATTTAATATTTTTTCCTGTCTCTAACTTCCTTCCCGTTGACCATTCCTTCTAGGGCATCCGTCAGCAGACAGTTTTTCTTCTTAGCCAGTGGCCAATCCAATTTATTTTCCTCTTCTTTATGAGTTCCAGCACTGTTCTTCCTTCACCCACTCTGTCTAGCACATATCCTATTCATTTTTTATTTTGTCTGTCCATTTTATACGATCCATCCTTCTCCATATCCACATCTGAAAAGCTTCCAGTCGCTTTTCCTCATTCCGTCATAATGTCCAAGTCTCTAACACCATACAATGCTACATTCCACACAAAGCACTTCACTAGCCTCTTCCGTAATTCTTTTGCCAAAAGTCCGCAGAAAATGTTCCTCTTCTTGTTAAAAGCTTCTTTTGCCATTGCTATTCTCTACTTTACTTTTTGACCGTAGTTCATATTACTACTGATAGTACAACCCAAGTATTTGAAGCTCTCCACTTGCTCAATGGCTTAATCTTTAATATTCATGTTTATCTTCCTTGGTTTCCTTCCTATAATCATGGCCTTCGTCTTATTTATATGTATCTTCATCCCGTAATCCTCGCACTTGTCATTTAGCTCCATCAGCATGCTGCTACTTATTTTACCTATTAAAATTCCTTTGAATGCTGATTGGCCACCGTTCCTATTCTGGCTGAAATTCCATGAGAAAATTTCTTCCTCCATGGAGATTTGAACCAGTGCAAGTCTCATATCTCTGCACACCAAAGCTTCATGCCTTAAACCACTGAGCTACAGCTTCGGACTATTTATATTTAAAGAATTTTAACTAAAATTATTTTCCCAGGGATTAGTGAAACCTGATATTGTTTTCTTTGGAGAAGCCCTTCCAGATCGTTTCTGGCTACACAAAATGGATGCATTATTTGCAGATTTTCTTATAGTCATTGGGACATCACTGGAGGTTTGTATTTTTTATTCAAAGTATTCTAATAAATGTGCTATGAAACTATGTTCTAATTGAAATACATAAGTTTAATTGTAGTGCACATAAATAGTTTCATGAAAAATTTTGTATTTACAGGTTTTTCCATTTGCTAGCGTTGCAGATTCTGTTCAAGATTACATACCTCGACTCCTTATAAATAGAGATATTGTAGGAAGTTTTGGATATCGAGAATTGGATGTAGTTATGACTGGAGATATTATTGAAAGCATTAAAACATTGACAATAGCTTTAGGTTGGATGAAAGATCTTGAAGAAATATCCAGAAATTATGAAAATAATGTTCAAAAGATATGATTGCTATTAGTAGCAAAACCTAGACAAAGACTATTTTGGATTAAGACTGATGTTTGTGTTGATAATGAAAAATCTACATTTCTTAATATATCAACAGGATATTATTGTTTTAAAGTATAAGAGTAATAATAACTAGTCTGAATATATATATGAAAAATATAGTGAATATGAATTGAGACTGAGAAGTTTTATAATAATATTAATTTTAACTTAAAAATGTATAGGAAACATAATAAAGATGAAGTATGAATGCTGTGATCTTGACAGTACAGAATCAATTTCTCACAAAGTTCTGAAGTAGGTGCTTTTCATTAACAAAGGAAAACAAAAGCCTGCTTAATGATATTTCTTATTTGTTTATCACAATTTAAATCAGAATCTTGCTATTGAAGCATTTTAAATCTTTGATTAATTACCAATGTTGACATCATATAGTTTAAAAACAAGAATAGGATTCCTTCTTCTTTAATAAATAAATTAATGAGTCATTTTAACATCTTATCTCATATTTTATCAAACACGGTAACTATAGTTTTCAAATGATCTTGTCATTCATTTTCAACCGCCATTATGACTCTTCTTCTTAATTTGTAGGATTTTCATCCTGTTTATTTCCAATATCACTCCTCGGAGGAAGACATATTGGATGTGCATGCACTGTCTTTCTATCTCTTGCTTGGTCTTCCTCTTGTTCTTCTCCCATCCATTGGTCTATCTTCTTTAGCTCCTTTTACAAGCCGGTTTTCTTCCATTCTTTCTATATGACCCTTCCAATATTTTTGTCTATCTACAATAAATTTGGTTATGCCTTGAATATGACATTTGTCCCTAATTTCTGTGTTGTGTATTTTATCAAATAATGTTTTCCCCTGAATAGTTCTTAAGATTTTCATTTTACATGTGCTTATTATTTGTTTAGTTTTTGTTGTATCAGCCCTAGTTTCTGCCCCATATACGATAACTGGTCGAACTATTGTTTTGTATATGTGGGTTTTGCTTTCTATAGACATATGTTTGTTGCACCAAATTAATTCTTTCATATATCCTGATATTTGTGCTGCTTTATCAGCTTGTTTCTTTACTTCTTTTATTAAATTTTTAGTGTAGCCTATTCCATTTATTAAAATACATAACATTTATTAAAATAGGGTATGTAACATTAACAACACTAAAAAGTGCTCAAGTATATTAAAAAATTAGTGAATTTATTGTCTGAAATTGTTTGGAAACATGCTCCAGAAAAAGAATGAAGAAAAACAATAGATATTTAAATATGATAATGACAAACAACTATTTTTGGACAATTGTAACTTGTAAAATCAATGTTGTTTCAATAAAGATAATAAAAATGGAATTGTTATTTTATTGAAACTTGTACTGTTTTATATAAATTTCAGGATTCATGATACATGCTTTTAATGAAAGATTACAAACACCATGGAATAATTCAGAGTTAAAAAGAATTAGAAATGCAATGGAATTAAGCTTAGTCCTAATAACCATGAATTATTTGTAGAAAAGTTTGTATTCTTCAATATTTTCAAATAATGCTGTAAATATTATTAAAAAAGAAAAGTAATACTGTTTATGAAACAAAAAGTAACAAACATATAATCTTGTTCTAATTGAAAAACAAAACTTTGCAAAGAATTTTTTCTTGACTAACTTCAATGAAAATATAATCATACTCCTCATAAACTAAGAATTTGTTTTTCCTTTGTCAAGATACTGAGAATATAACCGTGATCAATGTTATACAATTTTTTTAATATAAGTGCAAGACATAAAATCAAATGTGAGATACTTGAGTCAGTAAAATAAAATATTCAAGAATCTATATTAGATAACAAAAATAGGAATGAAGATATTTCTAATAAATCTGACTTTAAAGCTAATCAAAACTTTTAGATTTCAGATGCTTGGAACTCTCATATTTTAGTTACTAGCAACTGTTATATTAAATCTTGTTTTAAGACCAATAAAAGCAAAGAAAGAATAATAATGCAATTGCTGTATTTTATTTCATTATAGACCATATCAGATTCACCTATGCCATGAAGTAGTGTTCCTGGCGCACCTCTATCATCATCATCACCCATCATATCATAGGGGCAACATAACCCCGCCTTCCAGGCGCCCCAACCTCAGAAGAGGGTTACAATTATGCCATGCCAGGAGAGAAACCAGGAATGTCGAAAGACAAACCTGGGGCATTTGAAAAAAAAAAAATTCTACAATGATATAGGACTGGATGCTGACATTTTAATTTGCTCAACACATGATTAATAATTAAGACTTTCCCCAATTGGAAAGATAGTCTATAAAGTGATAAAGTTGAAATCAACAAAATGAAACTGAAAACTGTACTGTAAATGGAAATTAAATTAAAATATAATTGCAAATTAAGCATTACAACTAGTTCAATATCAATTTCACAATTATCAGCCATTTTTTAATTGTAAAAATACAAATGTTTTCCTTCCTTTTTTTCATTGAAATTTTTTCCAAAACAAATGAGATTTTATTTCATAATTAATGAGTCGTTTTTACATCTTACCTCATAGTTTGTTTTCTTAAACACGGGAACTGCAGTTTTCAAGAGAACCATCTCTCTCATTTTCAACCGACTATGAGATTTTATGTAATGATTTTTCTTGTACAATTCAATTTAGTAACTAACAGACATATTACAACTTCAACAAAATAGTGCTCATATATTAATAAAACTAACAAGCTTATGAAAAAAGGTTAATTTTTAATTATTAATATTTGTTTATCCATAAGAAATCTAAGGTTTTATTTTAATGTTAATTATTGCTTGTGATTAATGATATAACTTATTTAATTATATTATTTTTGGTCTGGACATCTTACCTCAATATTAATGTTGATTTGTTCTTGGACATGTTTCAAAACAATTCTGTTTTATCTTCAGCTTTCCCAGAAGATAAAACAGAATTGTTTTGAAACATGTCCAAGAACAAATCAACATTAATATTGAGGTAAGATGTCCAGACCAAAAATAATATAATTAAAATAACCTCAAAATATAACTTCCTAAAATTAAATATATAACTTATTATTCAACACAATGGAGCGTTTACCTCCAGTCATAGCAGCATTGTTGCTGTGTCACACTGACATAGATACTAACCATGTATAGTCAGGAACAAATAGCAAATGAAGCACTTACTCAGCTTACTTAGGGTATTGCACTGCAGTCTTCAACGCCCATGACTGACGTGAAGCGAGTGTACGCAGGATGACAGGGCATTAGTTTGCAAATCATCCATAAACAAAGCAGGTCAATGTTGCACTGTGTCGGATATTACACTAAATGTAAGAGTATTATATGAAATTCAGTATATATCGTCTCGTATATAATTTTTTCCTCATTTATAAAATATGAGGCAAATTTATGTCTCCTTTACATTCTAATTTATTTCCCTTTGCTCATTATCAAGTTAAACAAAAATAAAAGATTACTTCACCATGAGTTGATAAACTTACTTACTCACTGGCACTATCAAACCCGTAGGTTCATGGCCGCGCGGACATAAGCTCTCCATACATCCCTATCCTGAGCTAATGCTTTCCAATCAATCCCTGTATAATCTACTTCCCTCAAATCGTAGTTAATGTTATTCTCCCACCTCATTCTTGGTCTACCAGCTGGGCGCCTTCCCTCTGGCTTTCCTACAAGAAGCTTCGATGCAAGTCTTTCATTCCCCATATGTACAACATGTCCTGCCCATCGCAGTCTACAAGACTTAACTGTTCTTATTATATCTGGCTTCTTATAAAGACCACGTAGTTCATTGTTATGAAGTCTTCTCCATTCACCTGTCTGTTCATCTCTCTTTGGTCCAAAAATTTTCCTAAATACTTTATTCTCAAATACTTGTAATCCCCTTTCCTCCCTTAAAGTAAGAGTCCATGTTTCACACCCTTATAATATAACTGGAAGAATAATAGTTTTATATATTTTCAGTTTAATGTTTTTTGAAAGGAGGTGGGACATCAAGAGTCTCTGCAATGCATAATAGCACGCATTTTCAGAATTGAGTCTTATGTTTAATTTCTTTGTGCATCTTATTCCTAGTTGGGATTATTGTTCCTAGGTATTTGAATTCAGCCACTTCCTCAAAATGTCCCTCATTTGTCATTAGCTGTCCATTTCCATTATATAATGTATTTCTACATGTGATTTCATGAGTTGATAAAAGTGAGATAAATTGTTCTGACTTGTATTATATGTGTATTTGTGTTCTAATGCCACCCATTCCACTTTATGTGCTTTGAGTTCTGCATTGGGCAGATAGATGATATTAATGTGGTCTATTTTCAATATACATACCACTTTACACAGATGATGTATTCTTGTATTGTGTACAGAAAATGTAGGATGAGTACTTATTTTAGGAATTCTCACTATGAGGTATATTCATTAAGGTAGAATATTTTTAACACTC